>CM076584.1:610566161-610856329 GCA_034641835.2 Pinus albicaulis | reverse complement strand
CAATGAAGTACAAGACTCTATGACTTTCCTATCACCAATGACTCATACTTACATCAAATATCCATCCAAGTGAATTTACATATGAGACTCAAGTACCCAACCAAGTGGGTCTACACATTTCAACTTAGCTACCCAACCAAGTGGGTTTACAAAAATTGACTCAGCTACCCAACCAAGTGGGTTTACAAATTTGACAAGTCCTTTACATGACTGAATATTACAAATTTACATCATGGGTCTCAACAAGACCTTTTCACCAAAATATAAATATGACCATTTATGACCAACACTAGAAAGTCCTCAAGAAAGAGAACATATTTCAGAACCATCATAATGCCAACAATGCATTATACTCAGCAATGCTAATGCTCCCCCTGAATCTGTGCATCCAAGCATCCTTTTCATATGACTAAGGCTCCCCCTTAGTTTGTGCATCCTGAACACTTTTACCAACAAATCATCAAGGCATATTTATAAAAACATTAGAAAAAGAATTATGAGAACTGGAGCACCACCAGAGATACCAAACAGTATCAGAGACACCAAACAGCACTGCAGCTGTGCTGAAGAGAGCTGACTCCAAACAAAAAAATGTCAGCAATCAGACATATGCGGTTTTCTATGCAGGAACTCGCGTATATACGCGACTGTGTTTCATGAAACCCGCGTATCCAATGCCATCTTCTAAATTTATGCAGATTTGTTCTTTTGACTGGCAGAGAACACTCCCAGCTTCTGTCTTAGATACTCGAACGCTTCCCTGGGCAGAGGTTTGGTAAAGATATCAACAACTTGTTCTTTGGAGGGAACATACTCCAACTTCACCTTTTTCTCAAGCACTTGTTCACGTAAGAAGTGATACTTGATGGGAATGTGCTTGGTCTTCGAATGCATAACAGGATTCTTTGAAATACTAATGGCACTTGTATTGTCACACTTAATGGGGACAGGAGGTGTACATTTGATTTGAAAATATTGTAAGGTTTGCATCATCCAAAGGAGTTGAGTGCAACAAGATGCGGCAGCCACATATTCTGCTTCTGCTGTAGATAAGGCAATAGAATTTTGCTTCTTGCTAAACCAAGATACTAACCGGGGTCCCATATAGAATGCACCACCACTAGTGCTTTTCCTATCATCAACACTTCCAGCCCAATCTGCATCAGTGTAAGCATGAAGAGTAAGATCAGCATTCTTTGGATACCATAGACCAAAGTCTTGAGTTCCTTGTAGATATTTGAAAATTCTTTTAACAGCCTGAAGGTGAGACTCTTTTGGATTAGCTTGGAATCTTCCAACAATCCCAACTGCATGCATAATGTCTGGTCTAGTCCCAGTGAGATAAAGTAGACTTCCTATCATTGATCTGTATTCTGGTTGATTCACCGTGGGAGAATCATCATGAGAACTGAGATTGCATCCGGTTATCATTGGTGTACTTACAGGTTTGCATTCTTCTATGCCATACTTCTTCAGAATTTGCTTAAGATATTTTTCTTGTGATAGGAATATACCATCTGCAGTTTGATGCACTTGCAAGCCAAGAAAGAATGTTAGTTCCCCAAGTAAAGACATTTCAAATTATTGCTGCATGACAGAAGCAAATTTTTGACTCAAAGATTCTTCGTTACTCCCAAAAATGATATCATCAACATATACAACCACAATCAATAGTTTACCATTTTCAACTTTTGTGTATAAGTTGCTATCAGCAGACCCCTTTGAAAATCCTTGTTGATGAAGATATTTGTCAAGGCGATAATACCAAGCCCTTGGAGCTTGTTTGAGACCATATAGAGCCTTTTTAAGTCTACAAACAAGATTTACATCATTTCCCAAAATGAAACCTTCCGGTTGTTCTATATATACTTCTTCTTCTAGATCACCATTAAGAAAAGAAGATTTAACATCCATTTGATAAACTTTGATTTGTTGATAACTTGAAAAGGCAAGAAACATTCTTATGGCTTCAAGTCTAGCTACAGGAGCAAAAGTTTCTTCAAAGTATATACCTTCTTGTTGAGTATACCCTTTGCACACCAATCTAGCTTTGTTTCTTACAACATCCCCATTCTCATTTAACTTGTTCTTGAAAATCCATTTAGTTCCAATGACATTTTTATCATGTGGTCTTGGTACCAATTCCCAAGTGTCATTCTTTCCAATTTGATCAAGCTCTTCATTCATGGCTTGCTTCCAACATTCATCTTTGCTAGCTTGATTGACATTGTGTGGTTCAATTGTGGATAGAAGTGCCAAATGATTAGAAGATCCCACAAGAGTTCTCCTTGTTCGTACACCTGATTCCTTGTCACCCAAAATTTGAGATTCAGGATGATTCTTTTGAACATATCTGGATGGAGCTTTTTCAGATAGATCATCCTTAGGTTCTTCATTGGATCCACTGTCTATATCATTTCTATTTGATGTATAAGGACATAGGTCACCATCATCTTCTTTTGTTGTTTGTTTTTCTTCTTTAGGAGCTGCAGGAGACTCATCAATAACAACATCAATACATTCAACAATCTTTCGAAGCCTTTTATTGTAACATTTGTATGCTTTTCTTGAAGATGAGTAACCAAGAAATATCCCTTCATCTGATCTAGGTTCAAACTTGCCAAGCTTTTCATCATTATTTTTGATAAAGAATTTACTTCCAAAAACTCTAAAATGCTTCACATATGGAGAATTACCATACTAGATTTCATATGGAGTTTTGTCACTATTTACCCGAACATGAGCCTTGTTGAGAATGTTAGCTGCTGTATGTGCTGCTTCTCCCCAGAACATGTCAGGAGTTCCAGAATCATCGAGCATAGCTCTAGCCATTTGTTGAATTGTTCTATTCATTCTTTCTGCTACGCCATTTTGTTGAGGAGTACCTGCTACAGAGAATTGTCTTTTTATGCCATGTTGTTCACAAAATTCAAAGAATTCATTTGATGTATATTCTCCTCCTCGATCAGATCTAAGACACTTGATTTTTAGATCTAATTCATTTTCAACTAATGCTTTGAAGATCCGAAAATTTTCAAATGCTTCATCTTTGTGTTTAATGAGCCCAATCCAACACATTCTAGAGTAATCATCAATAAATAAGATATAGTATTCTTCCCCACGTGGTGACTTTTTCCTCATAGGTCCACATATGTCAGTATGAATGAGTTCAAGAGGCTTACTTGATGATCCTTCTTTGGTATTAAATTGTACTCTGGTCTGCTTACCGAATTGGCAAGATTTGCATATGATACTCTCTGGTAGAGTAATATTGGGAAGACCACGAACAACTTGAAGTCTGCTTGCTTTGTTGATTTGAGAGAAGCTCAGATGCCCCAACCTTCTATGCCATAGCCAATTTTCTGAAGACTTGCTCAAGTAACATTGATCTATGTCGTTCAGTACATACAGGTTGCTTGGATTTCTTTTTCCTTTTATAATGATTTTACCTGTATCAAGATCACGAACCACACATTCTTTTGAACTAAAGACCACTTATGTTCCTTGATCACACATTTGACTAACACTTAACAGGTTATGCCTTAATCCATCCACATACATGACATCTTTAGCCTTCACTTTTTCTTTTAGAAATACTGACCCTTTTCCTTTAATTACAGCAGGAGTATCATTTCCAAATGTAACTTTCTTTTCCTTTTCTAGAGAATTATAAGTATGAAGTTTGCTTTTGTCACCTGTCATGTGTCTTGAGCACCCACTATCAATGTACCATTGATTTTCTTCACCTTCTGCAAATAATGCTATCCCACAATTTTCAACCTGTATTTATTTCTTTTTCCATATTTTAGAGCTTGAGGGAACATGTTCTTTTGGCTGGACCTTGCTCCTGCATTCAGATTCTTCATGACCAAAGTTATTGCAATAAGTACATTCAACTTTGTTTTGAAGAGGAGAAAATTTGTTATAGGTGTTCTTCTTTGGTTCAATATTCATCCTTTTCTTTCTTGCTTCTCTTGTCATGATGGTTTTATATGCAACACATTGAACAGCTTTATGACCAAAATTGTGACATGAGAAACATTGTCCATTGAAGTAGAAATTTCCGCGATCATGAAATCTTCTATTTGAATTTACCTGTTGGTTGTTGCTTCTTTGAGGGATCTCCCTGTTAGTGGTCCTTGATTTGAGATGATCATGCTTTACCTGTAAAGATCCTTTGTTCCCTTGCTGAGTGGCTGAATGAAGAGAACCAGTTGTGACTGCTTTCAGATAATTTGGTGCTGAAGTCTGGGAAGATTCCCCAGTATATCCAAGACCTGTTTTTATGAGAGGAGACCGTTGTGTCTTAATAATCTCATCTAAGGTTTCTGAACCTTTAGCAAATCTAAGATTGAGAGTCTTCACTTTCTCATTATCTTTCCTTAGACTTACTACTTCACACTCCAATTCCTCAATGCGTTTTTCCTTTGCTTCAAGCTGATTTTCAAGAGTCGCTATGATTATGTTCTTTTCTTCTAGGCTTACTTTGAGTTGATTGTTTTCTTCAAGAAAATCATTGTCCTCTAGAGCATCCACAAAAGTATCCTTTTCTTCTCTTTGTTCAAAGGCCATGAGAAGTCTAAAGTCTTCTTCACATTCTTCCTCACTATTAGATGATCCATCACTGTCTTCATTAGTATAATAACTTTTCTTGTGCTAGATCGATTCTTATTCCTTCTTGCTACTTCTTTTCCTTTAGCCGAATTTTCTTTATAAGGACACTTTGCAGCATAATGACCAACTCTTCCACAATTGAAACATTTGAAAGGAAGCTTACCTTTGAACTTTCCGGTACCTAGTTGAAGTCTTCTTACAAAATTTGCTTCTTCTTCTTCTTCAGATATATAGCTGGATTCTTTGACAACTTCCTTTTCTTTTCCTTTTGCTGATGCCTTAAAAGCAGCTTCTTTTATTTGAGAAGGGCCTCCTTGCCTCATTTCAAAAGCAGTCAGAATACCATGCAATTGAACAATAGTAAGAGTTTGCAGATCTTGCCTTTCTTCAATAGCTGAAACTTTAGAGTCAAATTTTGAAGTCAAGGATCTTAAGACCTTTTCCACCAGAGTAGTATCAGCTATGGTTTCACCCAAATTTCTCATTCGATTTACAATATCATCCAGACGAAGAAAGAAACTGGCAACACTCTCATCACTATGCATCTTCAAATTTTCATATTCAATTCTAAGAGTTTGGAGTTTTGCACTTTTTACCTTTGTGTCTCTTTCATAGCTTAGAATGATTTTGTCCCATATTTCTTTTGCCAAATGTAGCTGCATCACTTTAGCAAATTCTGATTTAGACATGCTTCCCAATAAGACATTCACTGCTTTGGCATTGATTTCATACTTCTTTCTTTCAGCTGCATCAGTAGGAATACTTGTCGGGTATTGATAACCTTCTTCCACGATTGCCCATACATCTGCACCAAGACTTTGCAGATATGCTTTTGTTCGTACCTTCTAGAATATCAGATTGCTTCCATTGAATAGAGGTGGCTTTATAGACATTACTCCTTCTTGACTTCCCATTGCGACAGATCTCCTTCAAGCGATCAAGCTTCTGTAGAAGGACCTGCTCTGATACCAATTGTTGGGAAAAATACTGAGGGGGGGGGTGAATCAGTGTTTACTGCATATTCAAAACTTTTACTTTTTCTTTCTTCTAAAACCCATATGCTACTTTCCTGATACAGACTCACGTATATACGCGGATACCCTTTAAGGAACTCGCATATACACAGAGATCTAATTATGTCATTAATTCTTCACTTATATCATTCCATCATTCATTCATCGGATGTTTAATAAACAGTAAACATGTGCAGTAAGAACAGAATAAACCATCACACAAAGCATCACACATGAACACCAGGATTTTTAGGTGGAAACCCAAGTCGGGAGAAAACCACCGCTGCAGTTGCTCAGCCTTCAATATTTTATTATTGAGAAAACATCTTACTAAGTATAATGCATTGTTGGCATTATGATGATTCTGAAATATGTTCTTTGAAGTCTTTCTGGTATTGGTCATAAATGGTCATATTTGTAATTTGATGAAAAGATCTTGTTGAGACCCATGATGTAAAATTGTAATATTCACTCATGAAAGGACTTGATAAATTTGTAAACCCACTTGGTTGGGTAGCTGAGTCAAATTTTGTAAACCCACTTGGTTGGGTAGCTGAGTCAAATTTTTAAACCCACTTGGTTGGGTAGTTGAGTCTCATATGTAAATCCACTTGGATGGATCTTTGATGTAAGTATGAGTCATTGGTGATAGGAAATTCATAGAGTCATGTACTCCATTGGAAAATATGTTTGAAGATTCAGCATGAGCTCAGGGGGAGCTTGGTCACTTCAGTATATATCAGATCTGCAGAACGCTTCTTCCACATGAGGAGAAAAGGGGGAGAGTATGTTGGTTTTTGATCCGCCCTTTGCCCTTGATGTCAAAGGGGGAGAGTGATATGGTGTTTGAATGAAGAGAAAGAATGGTGTCAAAAATGGAGAAAGTGACATGGTGTCATTGTATTCTTAATGTACCTATCTGTTGTGGTAACCAAACACCATCGTGGTTGCCATCAAGTCCAAAGGGGGAGATTGTTGGTAATATGATGCAGAGTGTTGTCCTTGATGGCAACCCACTGAATGAAGATGAAGACATGAGATTGTTGGCATGTGTTGTCCTTGATGGAAATACACCTGATGAAGTTATTCTTGACTTAATGGACTTGGTAAATGATGTAAATCTGATGTGGTATGATTTTTGTTGACAATATGATGTAGAGAGTTGTTCTTGAATGGAAACCCACTTGATGAAGATGATGGCAACTTACTTGATGAAGTTTGTGCTTGATAGAATATGTTCTTGATGAAGTAAATATGATCTATCTACAGTGAGTACAGAAGACAATGAAGAAAGGAATTCATCATGTGCTAAATCTATGGTGAAAAGAGTATGTCTCAAGGCATACGCGGATCTGTCTAGGGGAAGTAGCGTATGCACGCGGGAAACAACGTGCCAAGTCGCGTATGGGAAAAAGCGCTCATAAAGTGCAAAACCAGGGGTAACCACCATGGTATTGACCCATTGTATTGGGTAATGATTCGCCTAAATGACCCCGTCCAGGAATACCATCGGAAGTAATGTGGTTTTGGCTCATGGTATTGAAAAAGGGTAAACCTATATAAAGAGAAGAAATTCATTATGCAAATTATGAGTGTGGGTGCAAGATGTCTGAGCTTGAATGAATACTTCTCTCTGAAGTATATCTGAATGGAAAGGGTTACAGTTGAATGATAGATCTGAATGCATGATGCACCAATGATGAAGAAGGGGATCTAGATCTGAAATGTACTTGTATTTTCTAGATCTGTTTATGGAATGATTAGATCTGTGATGAGGCGAACATCTGTCTGAGGTAAAGGGTAAAATCTGAAGTGATGTATCTGTTGTGAAGAATTGCAATGACATAAAAGTCTGAAGAACCATACGCTAGTTCGCCAAAGAGGAAGTGTGTATATACGCGGCTTCGCTGAAGAGAAAGCGCGTATGCGCAATAAAATTAGCTCTGTAATATGTACAGAAGTATACGCTGGTTTATGTGAACGGAAGCGCGTATATACACGACATCATAGAAAGGAAAGCGCGTATGCAAACTAGGGTTTGCTGAAGTCTGTGGTAAGAAATGTCTGATCTGTTCTGCTGGTTTACTGATATCTGTCAGTGAGTTATATGTATCTATTTCATGGTTGACTGTGCTTAAAAGTATGGAGTGGGTCTAGTCTGAAAATATGATGAAACGTGGCCTGCAAGTGGTGTCCTAAAGGATGCTTTGGATCCAGTGTGAAAATTGATGAAACGTGGTCCATAGAGGTGCTGAGGGTTGTAGCCTTCAGTCAGGGGGTTGTAGCTCCCTTCCAGGTGAGGCTGGCAAACGAGATCAGGGGGTCGTAGCTCCCTTCCAGGAGAGGCTGGTAAACGAGTCAGGGGGTTGGAGCTCCCTTCCAGGAGAGGCTGGTAAACGAGCGCAGGTGGGTGCCTGCGTGCTGGTCAAGTCTGCGCCAGCACATATGTTGTAAGATGTTTTCTCTATAATAAAATATTGAAGGCCGAGCAACTGCAGCGGTGGTTTTCTCCCGACTTGGGTTTCCACCTAAAAATCCCGGTGTTCATGTGTGATGCTTTGTGTGATGGTTTATTCTGTTCTTACTGCACATGTTTACTGTTTATAGAACATCTAATGAATGAATGATGGAATTATATAAGTGAAGAATTAATGACATAATTAGATCTCTCGTGTATACGCGGTTTCATAAAGGGTATCCGCATATACGCGAGTCTCGTTTCGTGAAAGAAGGTATGGGTTTTTAGAAGCAAGAAAAAGTAAAGTTTTGAATTTGCAGAATAATCGATTCACCCCCCCTCTCGTATTTTCCCAATCAATTTCGCCTCTACCCTCCACCCTCCGCAGGTGGAGGGTGATTCCGAGAATCACCCCCCTATCAAGTGTAGTGTGATTCAAGAATCGTTGCTACTAGGTGGAGGTCGTATTTCACTTAGCACCCCCGACCGAGCAGAGGGAATTTCCGAGAATCTCCCCTGGGCTAAGGAGGCCACGGTGGCGTCAAGGGTCGGGCCAAACTCGCCTCCGACCGGACTGCGTAGAGCGATAAATGAAGGAGATTGGATTTTGGATCTATTTTCAAGTTCAAGTAAGTTTTATTATACAAATTTAAATTTAAATATTTTATTTTTTACTTTTTATGTCTTTATACTAATTTTCTTACTTATTTATTTTGTACTTGATGATTATGTACAACACTAGCATGTTGCCTACCAAAAGGAAGAAATTGCATTTCCATTGAGAAAGACCCAGTGAAATTAAAATTTATTCAACAAAGAATTAATGCTCTTGAATTCCTTCCAGATGCGAAGCAAGAAGTTGGTTTGAGGAAAGGGGATTTTAATGAATCACGTGTGGAAAAAAAAACAAAGGAACCTCAACCACCATTATATGGAATGATTGGAAAGGGACACTTTGGAATATTTGCAGACATGAACGATCCATTAGAAGATGACAATGACCAAAATCAAGTAGAAAATGTTGCGGAAGAAGCCATCAATAATGTTCTAGATGATGTTGAACATGTATTAGTTGATATTGTTGAGGATCTTTAAGTTATGCTTGCAAACAAAGCTCATTTTTGAGATCTATTAATCAATTTTACTTGTAATGTTTAGACTTTGATATTTTATGAGAAGAATCCTTATTTTTTGCAAAAAACATGTGATTACTATTATTTTTTGACATAAAATTCAATAAAAATACTATTTTCTTAAGTTCTTTTGTTAAGATTTTCCAAAAAATTAGTTTATTTAACATGTTTTTTTTAACAAAAAGTCTCTAAAAGTGTATTTTTTGCATTATATTTGTATTGAAAATTTGTATTTTTTTGTCATATCGTTCAAAATATTGGTTTTTTAGCGACAATTATTTGATGTGCATTGAAAAATTAATTAGCAATACATAAACTTGTAGAAAATATAAACTTTATAATATTGACCCTTTTTTTCATTTTTTATCTATGTAAAAAAGTGAAGATAACATTACAAATTTTTATTTAAAATTTTTTTTTTTCTTTTTAAAACACAAGTACATAAATGCACTTAAAAATAAACATCTCATGGAAGAAGAAGACATTAGAAAATGTATAGTGTCAAAATCAATCCTCTAAAAAAATGTTGGTGATGATACGCCACCACTATTCAAAATCGACATAAAAAGCATCACAGAGAAAAAAAAAGAAAAAAAATTCCGGATCACCACTTTTCAAAATCGGGTGTTTTTCTTGCTACGTCAAAAAGTAGGTACCAATCCAGTTACCTATTTCATCGGTAGTAGTGTTATAGTAAGAGCGATCATGTAGCACATAGTTTGCATCCTTTAGCAAATCGCCTCAATCCTATAGCAATTGTTTCCCGATCCTATAACCCTCTTTGTAGATGTCTATAAGACCTATGGTATAAGTAGCTTGACTTACAATGGTGGTAGTGGGCCTCCTTGCCTTTATGGTGGTACTAGATTTCCTTGCCTTTATGGTGGTAATACCATCAAGGTGTTTCTTGCTCATAAGCCTTATGACTAACCACTAAATCCTTTTAAAAATATTTGATAAAAAATATGGGTTCTAACGCTGATGATTGAATACCTATGCCCCTTGGAGAATTTGCCACTATTCAACTCTGATGATCCCTGTAACATCAAAATTACTTCATACCTTGACTTTGTAGCATTTCCTTTACTATATCATGCATTTGCAATTTAATTTGGCCTCGAATGGTAACCATGTAGCATTTTTTTTTATGAGGAACAAAGATCCTTTTCTTCTTGAGGGTGATGGAAATGAATCTAGTGGCGATGAAAACAAGGCTAGTGGGAGATGAAACCGAGGCTAGTTAAATATTGTGTTTGGCCAAGGATTTAGCTTGTGGATGATTGCCTTTATTGACCCCTGATATTTAGACCAAAAAACAAAAATATATATTACATAACACTCATGAAGCCCAAAGGATTTGATTACATACCTTGCCTACCTATGGAGTTGCTTGATGGTGTTGATGCTTTGGATTGAAGACTTGCTTTGCAAGTTTTGTTGGAGCCAAATTTTGTGTTGACGAATGCTTAGCTCCATGGTTGGATCTTATTTTCCTTATTGCGTGGCGGTCCAACCTTCCTTTTTCACGCTGCTGGAGTCTTCTTCAAATGCAATTTATGATGTGAAGGCCCTCCTAGCCTCTTCTCTTCAACTCTTGCTAAATAGTGGTGGTTTTGTTGTGCTCTTGAAGGCTGCTACAGGAAACAAAGTTTCTTGTAGCAGTAAAAAAGACTCCATAAAATCACCATTTTTTGGAGCTATTTTTGTTGTGGACACTTAATGGAGACTAGGCAATATTTTGGTATAGGTATCCATGGCTAAAAGGAAGAAGTGGGTGGATCAAACGTTGACTGTGGCGAGGAGGCAGAACTAGTGCATGGAAAAATGCCAAAGTTTGAAAGTGGTGAAAATCAAAATGTGCTTAATTAGATTGATGGGGAAGGTAATTAGGAGTATTAAGATGCCTTTGTTTTCCTGAAAGGATGAAATAAAACCATATTTGATTTTTTTTAAACAAGATAGAAATGTATGGGGATATTTTAGGCCAGAATTGAAAGTGCCCAAATTCCAATTTTGACTTGGGGGATGGATATAATATTAATTTATAGGGTCAATGATGCCACCCACAAGTCAAATTGACAAGAAAAAGTTGTTGTTGTACATTTTTGCTATAACATGCCTATGAATGAGACTACAACTAGCTTGAAATGATGGTGTTGGGTGGTGGGAGCAGAGTTTTGACACTTGGGATAAGTGGGAATATTTTTTGAGTTGAAAGAAACCTTCCTCCCCTTTAGAAATCGAAAAGTTGGCCTTGTTGTGGCTTTTTAACGAGATTTCCAGTATCTTGTAGCATTATAGGACAATCCTGTAGCAATACATGACACTAGTATAACATTTTAGGACCGTGCTCCGAATGAGTTTGAAATTGATGAAATAGGAGGGGAAAGTGTATGGAATCATGTTAGGAGGATGGAAAGGGGTCAATTGACCTTTCCCTGGCCCTTCTTGAGTAGTTTTCATAGGAGGTAAGAAGCCCCAGGTTGAATTTTTTTACTTTCTGTTGCGTCACTGCTCATTTTTTTTGGTGGCGTTGACCTGTTTCTTTTCCTTGGGTAGGTGGGGGAGTACCTGCATGCAAACACATAGATGCAACTGGAACAAAAAGTATCTTTTTTCATTTTCATTTTATATTTTATTTTTTTTTAGGCCAAATTGCTCCCTTAGTGAGGTTTTCAACCAGTAGGTTTTCCTAGGCGCTTCAAAAGAGGTTTTCACCAAGGATCTTATTATTATTATTTCTTTTTTTTCTTCAACTTACCAATCTCCTCACAAAGGTTTTCAACTAGTGAACCGATCTTTGGCACCTCAAAGGAGGTTTTCACTTGAGATTTTTATTTCATTTTTAATTTTTAATTTTTAAACATAAGAATACTTCCAATGGAGCCATGTACATACGAGGAAGGAAATTTCAGGCTAAAAGTGATCTCCTAAGAAAAAATCAAGAAATTAATAAAAAATGCCACGTAGGCGATTACTTTTATCTATGTTCCACAATATTTATTAGCATGACATTTAATATTTTTTTAATCTACTATTTCTATTTTTTACTTTCATCCAAATCCCTCAATATACGACACTTTTATTAAAATAATTGTATATATATATATTATACTTAAATTTAACTGTCTATATTTATATTTTATATGTAATTTCCTATCTATATTTTATATTTAACTAATTTTTTTAGTTAAATTCGCCAAAAATATATTTTCTGGCTGGAATATTTTTTTTAACTATTTAAATAACTTAACTATTTAATTATTTTATATTTAACTATATTAAACTATTTTATATTTAACAATGTATTTTATATTTTTGGTTGAAATCCCGTAATTTCTCTTTTATGGAATACATTTTTTAACTATTTAACTATTTTGAACTATTTTATATTTAACTATGTATTTTTATATTTTTGGCTCGAATTTGGTAATTTGTCATTTCTAGAATACATTTTTTGATTGTTTAACGATTTCATATTTAATTGTAACTATATTTTATTTTTAGCTATTTTATATTTTATACTTAAATATTTAACTAATTTTTTTGGTGTTTTTTGGGGCATGGTTATTATTGTCAGATGGGTCGACACTTTTAATTTATATCTTTTTGCTAATATCAAGATTTACATTGCATCACTAAACTTTTTGATATTCTAATTCATATGGGTAAGGTAGATAAATAATATTAATAAAATGTTTCACGAATAATCAAATTAATAATAAAATGTTTCAGGGATACCCAAATTAAACAACTTAAAATTTAAAGGACATGTACCTCTTTTTAAATTTAAAGGATTTTGATTGATTTACATATCATGACATGGAAATTACATGAAAAGTTCATGGGCACTTTTAGGCTGAAATTTCCTCTAATGTATGCAGGTTTGAAATATGTGTTTTGAGATATACCAACATGTGAGAGATTAACTGCTTTGATTGAGATGAGATCAGGAATTGTTGAAGAAGAGCATGCTACTGCAACTTAATGATTGTCTAGAACCATATTTCAATATATTTGTGATTCCCTTGGTTCACTTGCTCATTTGTGTCACTTTATGTGTCCTCTTCTACCATGGTATCCAAAGGTTCTTCTTTCTGCTGATTATTCTCTTGAACACATAGAGGATCTGATGGTAAACATAATGGAACTTTCTCAATCTTTGATTCTAATTTAAGATCTCCTTTAAATGTAGTCCATGAATCTTTGATCTCCTCATTTGAATCTTATTTTTTTGATGTTTTCCTTCAATGACATAAATAGAATTTATTTTTTGCAATACTCTTCCGGATCTAAGATGAATACCATTTAGATCAAGAGGAGTTGTTTGGAAGTGTTGTACCTCAACATTGTAAGTGGGTTGAGTTACTTTATTGTTCGGGTTCATAAATTTTTGTATAAGTAGTTGACTGAGAGTGGATCTTTGAGATTGATGCAGTTAAGGCTCTAGTTATGGTGGAGGTGGATGGTATGGATAACATGGAGTTGGATATGGAGGATATTGTGGATTTCTCCCATAAATTCCTTGCAAAATTTGTTGCCAAGATTGCTTTTGGGGTTGAGACGACCAAGGTTGCAAATGAAAGGGTGTGTTCCAATCGCTTTGAGATTATTGTGCGTAACCTTGAAATTGTGAATTATAATCTTGCATCATATCAAGTTGACTAGATTTCCATGGTCTTCTTGGAGATGTATAACAAAGTTGATTTGGTGTTTGATTTCCTCCATTTTCATCCTAGTAAACTTCCTTCAACCCTGGTAATGATGGGAAACCTTTAGTAGCATGTGATTCTGCACAAATAACACAAATTTCAACATCATTTTTTTGCTCATTTTTCATTCTTAACATATCTACTTGTTCACTTAGATTGCTAATATTTTCGGTTTCAAAGTTATCTATCAAATTACCAAGATCAACTTGACTTACCGGTCTCGATGCTGATTTACTTACTCTTGTTCTCCCTCTTGATACGTGCTTGCATATTTCAGAAATTTATTCAAACGATAATTGGTGTACATCACTTCTACTCATTATATCAAGGAGAATAATCCATTCATCCCTAATTTTTCTAAGTAAGAGGGTTTTTAGTGTGTCAAATCCTAAATGATTCATTTTTTCCCTCTTAACATTATACATAAATCTCTCTATTAGATCCTCAAGGCTCTCATCTTATTTTCGAGTCATTCTAAATATTTCCTCTTTAAGATCATGATCATTATGTTTTCTCTACAAAATATCCTTCGCATATCATTCCATGATCTTATTGAATTAGTCCCCAAGCTTATGAACCATTATAGAACTCTATCATTCAATGCTGCTCGAAACAATCTCAATTTTTGAGTGTTTAATAAGTAACCATAATATTTTCAAAGTATTTAAAATTAAAATAGAAAAGTTTCCAAATCCTTTAACATCATACCATGGATGTTGGGAAGGAAATATGGAGGATTTTTCTTCATATGAACACTAATATCAATATCTTGAATGGGTAATCCAAAAGGATCTTCCTCATTGTCATCATCTCCATCCATTAATTCTACATTCTTTGTCAGCTATTTTTCTTCTACTTGCAAAAGTGGATGGTGATGTGGTTCTTATTACACCACGTGATCAAGTGGGGGGTTTTGGTATTGAATATTTTTATTTTTTATTTTTTATATAAAAAAATTGAATAAAAATGCCAATGCAATGCAATTTTATGTTTTTGAAATGAAAGATGCCCAACCCCCTTTTTTTTTGCAGGAAATAAAAGAAATGAGTCAACAAGGGAAGAAAACAATGTTGGCAATATGATGCAGAGTGTTGTCCTTGATGGCAACCCACTTGATGAAGATGATGACAACCTACTTGATAAAGTTGTCCTTGATGGAATGTGTCTTGATGAGCCTGTTAAATGATGTAAATTTGATGTATCTACATGAGTACAGAAGGTAATGATGGAAGGAATGTCAGTATGTACCAGAACATGGTGAAAAGAGTATGTCTCAAGGCATACGCGGATTTGTCTAGACTAAGTAGCGTATGCACGCGGGAAATAACGTGCCAAGTCGCGTATGGGAAAAAGTGCTCTAAATTTGTAAAACCAGGGGTAACTACCATGGTATTGACCCATTGTATTGAATGATGGTTCGCCTATGTGATCCGGTCCAGGAATACCATTGGAACTTATGTGGTTTTGACTCATGGTATTGATGAAGGGTAACCCTATATAAGGAGAAGAAATTCATTGTGCAAAATGTGTGCATGTGTCTGGGCTTAGATGAATACTTCACTCTGAAGTATATCTGTATGGTTGAACCCTGTTCCTAATTGATAGATCTGAATCTATGATGCACCTATGAACATGATGAAGGCTCAAGATCTCTAGATCTAGAAATGGTGAATGTCAAGGATGATCTGAAAAGAAGTGAAGAAGACTTGGCGCAATCCTGTTGAAGAGATTGAAGAAATCTGGGTAAGTTTATAGATCTGGTCTGTACTACAAAGTTTATCTTTTATAGATCTATACGCATGTTCGTTTCATGAAAAGCGCGTGTATACGCGGGTCTGTGGAAGGAAAAGTGCGTATGCGCAGTTAGGGTTTTTCCTTAGAAAATGCACTGAAGTATACGTGGGTTCATCTTATGGAAAGCGCGTATATACGTGGGTCTGATTAAATAAAAGCGCATATGATTTCTGATCTAATGGTTGCTGAAGGTTGAATGTGTTTCTACATATCTATTCTGAAGTCTGGGTTATATCTGATATTCTGGTTACAGTGGTCTCACTGTTCTGTTTGAAGCAATGAGCAAGGTATGATTGTTGATAAGTGAAGGGTTGTGTTGAAGCTGTTTGATCCAGTTTGAAAATTGATGAAACATGGTCTACAGTGGTGCTGAGGGTCGAAGCCTTCAGTCAGGGGGTTGTAGCTCCCTTCCAGGAGAGGCTGGTAAATGAGTTCAGGGGGGTCGTAGCTCCCTTCCAGGAGAGGCTGGTAAACGAGAGCAGGGGGTTGTAGCTCCCTTCCAGGATAGGCTGGTAAACGAGAGAAGGTTGTAGCCTTCTGCAGGTGGGTGCCTGCGTGCTGGTTTGAGTCTGCACCAGTACATGATTGTAAGAAGTTTTCTTAATAGTAAATTTTGAAGGCTGAAACGATGACAGCGGTGGTTTTCTCCCGAATTGGGTTTCCACCTAAAATCCTGGTGTTCATGTGTGTTGCATATGTGTGATGATTATTCTGTTTTGTCTGCATCTGTTTACTGTTTCTGAAATATTTGATGAATGAATAAAGCAATGATCTGAGTTAAGATTCAAACACACAATTAGATCTCTGGACATACGCGAGTTCTGTAAAGGATATCTGCGTATATACGCTAGTTTCCTTAAGTAAAGTAGCGTATGGGTTTTTAGAAAGGAAAAAGTAAAAGTTTAATTTTCTGCACTAAATACTGATTCACCCCCCCCTCTCAGTATTTTTCCCAACAATTGGTATCAGAGCAAGTCCTTCTGAAAAAGCTTAGCCGCTAGAAGGAAGATCAAGAAAGATGAGTTATCAAGAAGGAACAACATCTATCAAGCCTCCGCTCTTCAATGGAAGCAATTTAATCTTTTGGAAAATGAGGATGAGATCCTTTCTTCAGTCTATGGGAGCAGATGTATGGGCCATTGTTGAACAAGGATATCAATATCCAGCTGCTACACCAACAGATCCAACTGAAAGAAAGAATTATGAATCAAATGCAAAAGCAGTCAATGCTATAACAAGAAGTCTAACAGAATCAAAATTTGTCAAAGTCATGCAGCTGAATACAACAAAAGAAATATGGGACAAAATCATTCTGAGTTATGAAGGTGATGCAAAGGTAAAAAGTGCAAAACTCCAAACTCTCAGAATTGAATATGAAAATTTAAATATGCATAGTGATGAGAGTATTGCCAGTTTCTTTTTACGTCTTGATGATGTTGTAAATCGTATGAAAAATCTGGGAGAAACAATAACCGAAACTACTTTGGTTGAGAAAATTTTGAGATCACTAACGGCAAAATTTGAGTCAAAAGTCTCTGCTCTTGAAGAAAAACAGGATCTTCAAAATCTTACTGTGGTGCAACTTCATGGCATACTGACCGCATATGAAATGAGAAGAGGAGGACCATCTGAAGTTTAAGAAGCTGTTTTTAGAGCTTCTACAAAAGGGAAAGAAGTACAAGAAGCAGAAGGATCAGGATATATTTCGGAAGAAGATGAGGCAAATTTTGTAAAGAAACTTCAACTTGGTACAGGACGGTTTAGAGGTAAGCTTCCTTTCAAATGTTTTAATTGTGGAAGAGTTGGTCATTGTGCTGCTAAGTGTCCTCACAAAGAAACACCTGCAAAAGGAAAGGAAGTAGCTAGAAATAAGAACTGGTCTAGCACTAGAATAAGTTACTATACTCATGATGGCAGTGATGGGGTATCTGATAGTGAGGAAGAATGTGAACAAGATCTTAGAATTCTCATGGCTTTTGAATCTAAAGAAGAAAATGATACTTTTGTGGATGCTCTAGAGGACAATGATTTTCTTGAAGAGAACAATCAACTCAAAATATGCTTAGAAGAATATAAAATTCTCTTAGAAGAAAGGAAAATAACCATCGAGACTCTGGAAAAGCAGGTTGAAGAGGCAAAGAAACATAATGAGAAATTAGAATTTGAAGTGGTAAGGGTAAGAAAAGAATTTGAGAAAGCAAAGACTCTGAATTTCAGATTTTCTAAAGGATCTGAAACCTTAGATGAAATTATCAAGGTACAACGTTCTCCTCTTATAAAGACAGGTCTTGGATAATTGGAGAATCTTCTCAAGCTTCAGCACCAAATTATCTAAAAGCAGCTACAGCTGGTTTACAAAATTCTGCCACTCAGCAAGGAAATAAATAATCTTTACAGGTAAAGCATGATCATCTTAATGCAAGGAACACTAACAGGAATATCTTTCAAAGAAGCCCCAATCAACAGGTAAATTCAATTAGAAGATTTCATGATCGCAGAAATTTCTTCTTCAATGGACAATGTTTCTCATGTCACAATTTTGGCCATAAAGCTGCTCAATGTGTTGCATATAAAACCATCATGACAAGAGAAGCAAGAAAGAAAAGGGTTGATATTGAAACAAAGAAGAATACCTATAACAAATTTTCTCCTCTTCTAAATGAATTTGAATGTGCTTATTGCAATAACTATGGGCATGAAGAATCTGAATGCAGGAGCAAAGTTCAGCCAAAAGAGCATCTTCCTTCAAAATCCAAAATATGGAAAAAGAAGGAATCACAGGTTGAAAATTGTGGCATAGCGTTGTTTGCGGAAGGTGAATAAAATCAATGGTATATTGATAGTGGATGCTCAAGACACATGACATGTGATAAACACAAACTTCGTGCATATAGTGCTCTAGAAAAGGAAAAGAAAGTTACTTTTGGAAATGATACTCCTGCTGTAATTAAAGGAAAAGGGTCTGTGTTTTTAAAAGAAAAGGTGAAGGCCAATGATGTCATGTATGTGGATGGATTAAGGCATAATCTGTTAAGTGTAAGTCAAATGTGTGATCAAGGAACTGAAGTTGTCTTTAGTTCAAAAGAATGTGTGGTGCGTGATCTTGATACAGGTAAAACAATTATAAAAGGAAAAAGAACTCCAAGCAACCTGTATGTATTGAAGAATTGCAAAGAACAATGTTACTTGAGTAAATCTTCAGAAAACTGGCTATGGCATAGAAGGTTGGGACATCTAAGCTTCTCTCAAATCAACAAATCTAGCAGACTTAATGTTGTTCGTGGTCTTCCCAATATTTCTCTACCTGAAAGTATCAGATGCAAATCCTGTCAATTCGGTAAGCAAACCAGAGTGCAATTCAATGCCAAGGAAGGATCGTCAAGTAAGCCTCTTGAACTCATTCATACTGACATATGTAGACCTATGAGGAAAAATTCACCACGTGGTGAAGAATACTATATCTTATTCATTGATGATTTCTCTAGAATGTGTTGGATTGGGTTGATCAAACACAAAGATGAAGCATTTGAAAAATTTCAAATCTTCAAAGCGCTGGTTGAAAATGAATTAGATCTAAAAATCAAGTGTCTTAGATCTGATCGAGGAGGAGAATATACATCAAATGAATTCTTTGAATTTTGTGAACAACATGGCATAAAAAGACAGTTTTCTGTAGAAGGCACTCCACAACAAAATGGCGTAGCAGAAAGAATGAATAGAAAAATTCAACAAATGGCTAGAGCTATGCTTGATGATTCCGGAACACCTGATATTTTTTGGGGAGAAGCAGCTCACACAGCAGCAAATATTCTTAACAAGGCACATGTTCGAGTAAATAGTGACAAAACTCCATATGAACTCTGGTATGGTAATTCTCCCTCTGTGAAACATTTTACAGTTTTTGGAAGTAAATACTTTATCCAAAATAATGACGAAAAGTTTGGCAAGTTTGAACCTAGATCAGATGAAGGAATACTTCTTGGTTACTCATCTACAAGCAGGGCATACAAATGTTACAATAAAAGGCTTCAAAAGATTGTTGAATGTATTGATGTTGTTATTGATGAGTCTCATGCAGTCCCTAAAGAAGAAAGACAAACAACAGAAGAAGATGATGGTGACTTTTTTCCTTCTACATCAAATAGAAATGATATAGACATTGGATCCAATGAAGAACCTGAAGATGATTTATCTGGAAAGGCTCCATCCAGATATGTTCAAAAGAATCATCCTGAATCTCAAATTTTGGGAGACAAGGAATCAGGTGTACAAACAAGGAGGAATCTTGTGGGATCTCCTAGCTATCTGGCATTTCTATCCACGATTGAACCACATAATGTCAATCAAGCTAGCAAAGATGAATGTTGGATTCAGGCCATGAATGAAGAACTTGATCAAATTGAAAAGAACCACACTTGGGAATTGGTACCAAGACCACATGATAAAAATGTCATTGGAACCAAATGGATATTCAAGAACAAGCTAAATGAGAATGGGGACGTTATAAGAAATAACGCTAGACTGGTTTGAAAAGGGTATACTCAACAAGAAGGTATAGACTTTGAAGAAACTTTTGCTCCTGTAGCTAGACTTGAAGCCATAAGAATGTTTCTTGCTTTTTCAAGTTTTCAACAAATCAAAGTTTATCAAATGGATGTTAAATCTGCATTTCTCAATGGTGATCTAGAAGAAGAAGTTTATGTAGAACAACCAGAAGGATTCATTTTGGGAAATGATGAAAATCTTGTTTGTAGACTTAAAAAGGCTCTATATGGTCTCAAACAAGCTCCAAGGGCATGGTATTATCGTCTTGACAAATATCTTCATTAACAAGGATTTTCAAAGGGGTCTGCAGATAGTAACTTATACACAAAAATTGAAAATGATAAACTATTGATTTTGGTTGTATATGTTGATGATATCATTTTTGGAAGTAATGAAGAATCTATGAGTCGGAAATTTGCTTCTGCCATGCAGCAAAAATTTGAAATGTCTTTACTTGGGGAACTAACATTTTTTCTTGGCTTACAAGTGCATCAAACTACAGAAGGTATATTCTTATCTCAAGAAAAATACCTTAAGCAAATTCTGAAGAAGTATGGGATGGAAGAGTGCAAACCTATAAGGACACCAATGATAACCGACGTAATCTCAGTTCTCATGATGATTCTCCCAGGTGAATCAACCAGAAAAATCAACGAATCTAGATCTATGTTGGGAAGTGTACATGTCTGGGGATTAGACAGGATATTCTTAAATGGAGGTTACGGTTGTTGGGCGATTCAATGATAAGGAGTCTTGTCTTAATTTGTCAAAAGAATATTCAAATATCTACAAGGAACTCAAGACTTTGGACTATGGTATCCAAAGAATGCTGATCTTACTCTTCATGCTTACACTGATGCAGATTGGGCTGGAAATGTTGATGATTGGAAAAGCACAAGTGGTGGTGCATTCTATATGGGGCCCCGGTTGGTATCTTGGTTCAGTAAGAAGCAAAGTTCTATTGCCTTATCTACTGCTGAAGCAGAATATGTGGCTGCCGCATCTTGTTGCACTCAACTCCTTTGGATGATGCAAACCTTGGAAGATTTTCAAATCAAATGTACTTCTCCTATCTCCATTATGTGTGATAATAAAAGTGCCATCAGTATCTCAAAGAATCTTGTTATGCATTCAAAGACCAAGCACATCCCCATCAAGTATCACTTCTTACGTGAACAAGTGCTTGAACAAAAGGTGAAGTTGGAGTATGTTCCCTCCAAAGAACAAGTTGCTGATATTTTTACCAAACCTCTGCCCAGGGAAGCATTCAAATATCTCAGACAAAAGCTGGGTGTTGTCTCTGCCTCTCAGAAGATCAGATCTGATTAAATTCAGAAGATTAAATTGGATACAAGGGTTTCTTTAAAGACAGTCGCGTATATACGCTAGTTTATACACAGAAAGCCGCGTATGGTTGGTTGCTGATAATTTTTGATTGGGGTCATCATTTCTCAGTGCTGTTTTGTATCTCTAATGCTGTTTGATGTCTCTGGTGGTGTTCCATTTCTTATATATCTGTTTCATTCTCTATTTTTGGGTAAAGATGCCTTGATGACTTGCTGATTGAAAGTTTTCAGGTTGCACAAGCTAAGGAGGAGCCTTGGTCATATAGAAAGGAGACTTGGATGCACTGTTTCAGGGGGAGCATTAGCCTTGCTGAGTATAATGCATTGATTGGAAGTATGATGATTCTGAAATATAATCTCTTTCTTGAGATCTTGTTGGTTTTTGTTACAAAAGGTCATTTTTATAATTGGTTGAAAAAGGGCATGTTGAAACCCATGATGTAAATTTGTAATATTCAGTCATGTAAGGACTTGTTCAAATCTGTAAACCCACTTGGTTGGGTACTTGAGTCTGATATGTAAATCCACTTGGTTGGATCTGTGATGTAAGTATGAGTCCTTGGTGATAGGAAGGTCATAGAGTCGTGTACTTCATTGTAAAATATGTTTGAAGATTCAGCTTGAACTCAGGGGGAGCATGGTAACGTCAGTGCACTTCAAATCTGCAAAGCACTTCTTTCTACAAAAGAAAAAAAAACCTTGTGTTAGTTTTGGTCCGCCCTTTGCCCTTGATGACAAAGGGGGAGAGTGACATGTGACATGGTGTTTGAATAGGGGGAGAATATCTTTATGCTTAATGTACCTATCTGATGTGGTGATCAAACACCATCGTGGTTGCCATCAAGTCCAAAGGGGGAGATTGTTGGCAATATGATGCAGAGTGTTGTCCTTGATGGCAACCCACTTGATGAAGATGATGGCAACCTACTTGATAAAGTTGTCCTTGATGGAATGTGTCTTGATGAACCTGTTAAATGATGTAAATCTGATGTATCTACAATGAGTACAGAAGGTAATGATGGAAGGAATGTCGGTATGTGCCAGAACATGATGAAAAGAGTATGTCTCAAGGCATACGTGGATTTTTCTAGACGAAGTAGCGTATGCACGCGAGAAATAACGTGCCAAGTCGCGTATGGGAAAAAGCGCTCTAAATTTGTAAAACCAGGGGTAACTACCATGGTATTGACCCATTGTATTGAATGATGGTTTGCCTATGTGATCCCGTCCAGGAATACCATTGGAAGTTATGTGGTTTTGACTCATGGTATTGATGAAGGGTAACCCTATATAAGGAGAGGAAAATCATTGTGCAAAAGGGGTGTGCATGTGTCTGGGCTTTGATGAATACTTCACTCTGAAGTATATCTGTATGGGTGAACCCTGTTCCTAATTGATAGATCTGAATCTATGATGCACCTATGAACATGATGAAGGCTCAAGATCTCTAGATCTAGAAATGGTGAATGTCAAGGATGATCTGAAAAGAAGTGAAGAAGACCTGGTGCAATCCTGTTGAAGAGATTGAAGAAATATGGGTAAGTTCATAGATCTGGTATGTACTACAAAGTTTATCTTTTATAGATCTATACACAGGTTAGTTTCATGAAAAGCACGTGTATACGTGGGTCTGTGGAAGGAAAAGCGCGTATGCGCAGTTAGGGTTTTTCTCTAAAAAATGCACTGAAGTATACGCGGGTTCGTCTTCTGGAAAGAGCGTATATACGCGGGTCTGATTGAATAAAAGCGCTTATGATTTCTAATCTAATGGTTGCTGAAGGTTGAATGTGTTTCTGCATATCTATTCTGAAGTCTGGGTTATATCTGATATTCTGGTTACAATGGTCTCACTGTTCTGTTTGAAGCAATGAGCAAGGTATGATTGTTAATAAGTGGAGGGTGGTGTTGAAGCTGTTTGATCCAGTTTGCAAATTGATGAAACGAGGTCTGCAGTGGTGCTGAGGGTCGAAGCCTTCAGTCAGGGGGTTGTAGCTCCCTTCCAGGAGAGGTTGATAAACAAGTTCAGGGGGTCGTAGCTCCCTTCCAGGAGAGGCTGGTAAACGAGAGCAGGGGGTTGTAGCTCCCTTCCAGGATAGGCTGGTAAATGAGAGAAGGTTGTAGCCTTCTGCAGGTGGGTGCCTGCGTGCTGGTTTGAGTCTGCACCAGTACATGATTGTAAGAAGTTTTCTTAATACTAAATTTTGAAGGCTGAAATGACGGCAGCGGTGGTTTTCTCCCGAATTGGGTTTCCACCTAAAATCCTGGTGTTCATGTGTGTTGCATATGTGTGATGATTATTCTGTTCTGTCTGCATCTGTTTACTGTTTCTGAAATATCTGATGAATGAATAAAGCAATGATCCGAGTTAAGATTCAAACACACAATTAGATCTCTGGACATATGCGAGTTCTGTAAAGGATATCCACATATATACGCTAGTTTCCTTCAGTAAAGTAGCGTATGGGTTTTTAGAAAGGAAAAAGTAAAAGTTTAATTGTCTGCACTAAATACTGATTCACCCCCCCCTCTCAGTATTTTTCCCAACAAACAATGCATGCTTTGACACCTCCTTGACAAAGACGTCAAAAAGTGAGCCCCAGTATTGCAACAAGAATGTTGCAACTCCGAGGGCTACCGAATTTAATTATAAACTCGAGGTTTGTACAAACTTAAGAGGTGTCAACACTATGTGTGCAACATGTAATCTGTCCTTCTTTCGTTAATATGATGCAATGAAGTGAATTTAGATTTGCAGAGACCATTTTTCGTAAACTAACGAATGCTCAAAAGAAATCAATGTAACTGATTTCTATGCTATTTAACTCATGAACAAAATAGTAAAATTTGATTAGAGATTTAAAGCTATGATGATGAAAAGATGATGTACAAAGGATCTCAGGTCTCTTCAATTTTGATTCCAAGGATTAGGGGACATTCCAAGGTGATGGTAGACGAAAAATAGGCTTAAGAACAAATTTTTGCAGAGTTCTGATCAATTGTACGAAGTGCTACAAGATGTTATAGGATTACTATGGGGTGCTATAGGATCGCTACACGATGCTACAAAATTGCATCCAAAAGCATGCTAAGGACTCTAGAAGCGATATGAAGGTGGGGTAATATGGTGGAAGGTTGTAGAAGAGTGTAGAGAACCTTTCCAATATTAACTCTACTCAATAGGGCATCTTGTACAAGGGGAAAAGTCAAACTAATGGTCTGGGTACCCAAATTTGCAGAATATTGAATTGGTAGGATGATCTAAGCAACCAAATTCCTAAGTTGATCAAGTGAAAATGATATGGCATATTTTTTTTTATTAATTTTTGTGATTTTAGGCTTCAATACATCTAGAATCAACTTGGAATAAGCTCACTAACACGTGCTAAAATTTAGCAAAAATTTACTACTAAAACCAGAAATTTCAGAAAAATGAACTAGGAACCTAATCTAACTAAGTAAACGCCTAATATAATCAAGTGCAAGTGCCATGACATAAAATTTTCTCTTAAGTATAATGTTTTTAGGACTCAATACAAGTGGAAAAAACTCAAAAGATCTTCGTTAACAAGTGCTAAATTTCAACATAAATTATTACTAAGAAAACCAGGAATTCTAGAACTGTGAGCTAGTAAACTAATCCAAGCATTCCAATGATGAAAAGGACCTTGAAAAACTATGAGAAGAATACATCACACTTGTATCTATATAAATGAAATAATAACAAGATTACTTCAATCATTGATTAATCTAACCTACATCAAATGGAGCATGAATAATAAAATTAGCAATACAAATTAGGAACTAAGCATAAAAATGTTGAAAATGAAGAGAAATAAAAGAAATGGTACACATCAGGGCTCTGAGGCTCTTGGGATGGCCAAGCCTCAGGAGAATCAGAGTCCCATGAAGAAAACCAAAATTTAGAAGCTGAAATTGAAGTTGTCTTTCATGACTGAGAACAAATGTACTACATCACTATTGGAGGTGGAAGTAGAACTGCTGAATATCAAGTGTTCTTCATAAAAATAATGAAAAAATCTAACCCAGAGAGTCTAATTCGAATTGGTACTTATACACAATAACGAGGAATCAAAATCCTTGAAAGGAGGACTAATTCCCCCCCAAAAAATCCCTCAAATAGTGGATTTGGTCCCCAACAATAGGAGTCTTCATTAAATGACAGGGAGCACATTCCTAGATTTTCTCAATCACTGGATCTCGAGAATCTATTCAATAATTTCATAATATCCTATTAATCTATTATCCAATATTGGCCCATCTTGTAGCAAGGAGCAAGTCCCTATATTATCTCATCTTCCAAATCTTCATAATCTTCCCAATATTCTCACAATATTCTACAAAATTACATAATATTAGGCACATAATATGCAAGGATAAATAAGATACCTAAGGACCCAATTATTACTACAAATTAAATCCATAATGTGAAAGTAAGGGGGCCAAATACATATTTTAAGCATATAGTAATGATCAAATGGGCCTTAAAATATGTACAATTTAGAGGGCCATCATCTACCCCCTACTGTAATTGTTGCTCACCCCTAAGAAACTCAATCCTTTTCCTTCCAACTATCCTCCAATTTCCTTTGTTTCCATGGAGGCATTTGCTTCATGTTGACGCGGGTGTTAGCATACCTATGTCAACAAAGGAGAAATGACCCAGACCAAGGGTCTTCACACAACCCCAGTTGTTTGGGATGGTCGTTCTCGATGGGTTTAAAGGCTTCATTGGCCTTTGGCCTCCTCCTCCTTACAAAGAAGAAAAACGGTAAGCTATCCTAATACACAAATAAAATTAGGCGAGAATGATGATGTAAATAACATAATAAGAAGAAATGAAACTGCTATAATATAATGATCGTATTATTTTTTTAAAATCAATAAATTGAATTTTTTTTGTTTTGTAAATAAGATAGTTATATTATTAGAAAAGAGAACAGTATTTACATCCATTGAGAACTGGTGCGAGCAACATGTTTCAACACCATAGCCAAGAAATATCTAATCATGTCTGATTTTTGGAGTAGATGGTGTATACATTTTTACATTACATGCTGGACTGAGGTCGGAACACAAACCAAAATCCCCTAGAATAGTTCGTAATGGTGACCTTCCAGAGGGGAAAAAATCCGTTATAAAACTTGAGGGACACTATAGCCTCATACTTGATGGCTTGCTTGGCCTCGTTTAGACTGAGGGCCCTTGTGGGCCGAGAAACATAAACACAGTAAATTGAGATATCGATAACAGAGGGACAAAGTAAAACCATAGAAAAACCTGAGAGGAGTCGGTGACAGAGATGAAGATTAGAACATGTCCTCCGCCGAGTTGACTTCGAGGCTTATTGGCCGTTTCGAGGTGCTACCATCATTGATGGCAACCTATGCAGGCCAGATCATTGAGGCACCCACGACTTATCCTTTGATGTCTGGCGTGGCTTCACTACTGGCCATTATTTTCTTCAACAAAGCGTAATGCAGAGAGTCTTTTGTCAGAAAGTGGCGATGGTGGACCGTCTCGACATAAAGCGTGAATTTTTCTATGAGAGCGTCTATCTTTTTCTCTAGTGCACTATTTCTTTCCTATTGCACTTGCATGGCCAGGCCCAAAAATGTTTTAGGTTGCGAGTGTAGTTCAATTTCCCTACTGAAGAGAATCTCGCTTTCTCGAGTCATGCCAGGGTCCAGGATCCATTCAAAAGCCTCATCGACCTCTTCCGTTGCAATACGCTGACGAAACATCCTTACCTGGTCCTCCAAGTTGGTAACCTGCTCGTGGGTTTCTTCATTAACGATAGTCTCATAGTTCCTGGCTGCGTGCATTGTGGCAGACTCCGCCCTTGTGGTGGGAGTCATACTTGGGGAGGACCAACGAGAAGAGTCAGCTCCTCGTCCTCGGCCTTATCCTCTCGCCCGTTGAGCAGAGGAGCTGGAGCGGCATGTGGCCATGCTGAGAGTGGGATTGGGCTAACAGTGAGTCAGGATTAAGGGTGTCTAGAGACAAGAGGGAGGATGGCGGTTTGAAGTTAATCCTACCATTAAAAGAAAAAACAATTAATTATTTCCTTAATGTAATAAAGAACATAATGAACAACTACAATAAAACATGAAATTCACACTCTTAATTAAACACAGTGTTAAACTCTGTTTGCTTCACAAATCAATTATACACTAAGAAAATATAGAGAAATACTCTAACTAACTTACAATTAAAGATTGGCCAAGACTTATGAGAGAAATAATATAAAAAATGAATGATATAATTTGAAATAAATTTCAATCCTTCATTGGTAATGAATGAACCAAGTCAATTAATCACCAAATAAAAAATGAAATGTATAACTTAGATAACATTCGCAATGAAAAAATCCACTATAGATTCATATAAAAAAAAATAGATAGTATAATTAACTTGACAATCTCTCAAACCCACTAACTATATAAATCAAATTGTTCTTCTTACGACACTAGTCATTGAAGATGGACAATTGATTTGGAAAAATTAAATAAACAAATCTGAGTAGATAAAATTTAAAAGACAAAGAAAAGTAAATACAAGAATTCACTTTCGAACGCAAAAAGTCAACTGACAAGCACGAATACATTTTTCAAATCAAAAGGTATTACAAAATTGTAACAATGACTATGGAAATAAAAGGAGACCAACATCAATCGAATCAAACCACATCAAGATGTCTCAAATTATCATTCATTCCATAGTCAAACAAAGTAATTCTCTATTTCAAGACAATTCCTCTTTCACCCTATGGGTCCCATCCCTCCTCTATTCCAAACGAGGATTTTATATACAAATGTTTTTAAATAGTCATAACTTATCATAATTAAGACTTAAAACTGTATCATTAACAAAATAATGGAAATTGTTTTTATCTTAGCCTCATGACAAATCATAAACCAACAAGTAACCAAAAAATAACTGACAAGAGAACTATTTCTAGTAGGTTCCAATCTAAGGCATATCCATCCCATGAGAAAAGCAACAATGTATCCAACCAACGAAATCACCTATGATAAATTTAAACAAGTAGTTAAGAAAAAAATATAGCACTAGGTAAGGATGTTGCACATTTTAAAATTTTGTAACATATATTTTTTAATTCTAGAAAATTGAAATGAAAATAAAATCATACCTCGTCAACATTTTCCAAACAATAACAAACTAAAGCTTTATTTAATATCCTCTCATTTCTGATAAATTACTAGATTTACCCTGGTATTTTTACTATAATATGTGTATATGACCCTTGTGAAATTTCAATAGATTTAGCTAAATCTCATTGCCTTAAATTTTCATGATGGTTACAAGCAACTCTCAGCTGTTCATTCTCCCTATTTAACTGCTCAATTCGATGAGTTAATTATGGGATAGTTACAATATACTCTTGATGCCAATAAAGGTCCAACAAGGCTACAAATGTGACTTTATTTGTCTTAATGTCTGACTTAGATGTGACATTGACATCACATGCAATTCCATGTTCGATGGTAGACTCAGGCCTAGCTTTCTTTGACTGAGATTCCTTGAGATTGACAATACTTTGATTCGAAGGGGGTTTTATCTTATTGCGTCGCATTCGAGAATTTTTTTCTGTTTAATAATTTGTCCTTTTATATGTGTATTAATTTCCTGCCTTGATTGACTATTTGTGTGCTCTTTTTTGGGTTCTGGAACAAAGGAATTCAACTCATGGGGTTCGTCCCTCATAGGTTCAGGTTTACCCCGCCAAATGGATCTCCTTCTAACCTCATTTTTCTCTGCATGAATGTTTTTATCTCTGTTTTTGCTACGACGTAATTCAGTGGTTTTAGGCTTTGAATCCTTATCCTGTTTCTCAATAGAAAGAACTATTTCCAGACCAGTCTCAGGGTCATTACAACTAAAATCATCACCTGAAGGATCAAAGGGAGTGTTATCAGGCACCAAATGGGGATTTGGAGAGACTTGGAAGTGAGTTTCCTCAGCGGTAAGGCTTTCACAAAAACCATTTTTTAAGACAAAAGACTCTCAATCTAACCCCAATTTACCCAACTAGTATTTAACTAAAATAGCAATAAGATTGTGATGGGCCAAAGAAAAATGTGCATCAAAGCGACGTTTTTGATATGTTGAGGACATTTTAACCAAAATCATGTAAATAAAATTTGGTAAATTCAATTATACCCCAAAAGGACCATTAATAACTTGATATGATAAAGAAATACAAGGCTATATTAGCCTTCACAGGTGATATAACACCACAGAAGAAACATCATATTTTTCCATGGGGGTTTTAAATAGGAAGTAGGCATACCTTTAATGTTGTAAGTGTATCCCCTCCTTGACAATAATTTCCTCCACAGAATGTCCTTGAACCTTTTATTCTTCAACCAAACTTCACCCTCCAATGGTAGGCAGGTGGCTTGTGCAATGAAATTTACATACACCAGAAACTCAACATCTCCTACTTTAGCCTTATAACCATAAAAAGAAGCTGCAATGAATGGCTCAGAAAGTGTCAGGTTATGGCCCTCAAACAACTTAAAGAATTCGAACCAACCGAAAATCTAAAATATCTTGGCACAATCATCATATGCTTTCAACGAATCAGTGCCTTTAGTTTCAATCTGGATCACTTGAGACATGAAAGAGTGCAACACAGAGTCAGACCGAGTTTGACATTGACAAGCTAACCATGCAACTTGAAAAACCCTGGAAACCTTTTACCTCTCCCTTCGATAGTGCAAAAAACCAGAAGAGAATGATGGAGCCAAAAATGGATTGTCCCTAAAAAAGCATAACTAATCATGCATTAAAGGTGAGGTACAATCATGAAAAGCTTGATTATCCTCATTTGTCAGATAACTATAGGTGGCGGGGATCGACTGTTAGAGTGCTAAAATTGACTTTGATATCCATGCTATAATTGTTCCTGACCTCAATATGCACATAGTTATGATTTGAGAGAGTTTGACCCACAAGTCTGAAGTCACAAATTTTTATTATAACATTGACCTTGTTCATCGAAATGATTAGCAATACTCATTCCAAGGAGTAAGTCATGCGCTAGGTTACACAATTATTAACAATCATATGTGACCAACAATAATTAGACCAAAGATGCTAGCAATATCCCAAAAGGGAAACCTAATCATTATAATATGTATAAGTTATTACACCAAGGCCTCATTCATAGGTTAATACATATATTTTATGCATTCGAACAAGTTACAATATTCAAACCATAAAAAACAGAGGTTGATAAACATTGGGTTGGGGTTGTTACAAAATTTCTAAAATTCTGTAGCAAGCTTCTTTTATTTTCATGTGAATGTCTAAATGCACAAATAAATGATAACCTTTGGAATAATATCAAGAATTTTAACAATATGAACAAGGAAAATCAAGTGATTACTAAGAAATCGAGATTCAAACCATTAACCAGTGTAAATGGGAAAACACAAATTTCTCAGTAAAAAAATATATATACAAGAAATCTAAAAACAAAAAGTAAAAGAAAGGAGAGTGAAGAGGGGCCCACATCATTAAGAAGTGAATGAAAGGGGAGGTGGTTGGTCTGCCAACAATTGGTGGCTTACAAGGAAGAACCCGTTATCTTTGTCTATAATTTATGAAAAGAGATATGATGAAATCAAAGTTACATGCTAGACATCGAAGGTAAATTTCCTTCAGTTCAATCTGTAGACTAAAAAGAGCAATAATTAGTTACAGGATATAAGAAAAATCAATTTATAACATGTATACATATTTTCAAAAGAAATATCAAAATACAATAGATAAAAATGATGAACAACATCTAAGGGAAAAATTGTAAAATAGTTTACTTCAATACCACTGGTAGAGCCATTGCTATGAGTAAGAGTGCACGACCTCTACAGGGTTATCATTTAACCTTAGATGTGCATGTATCCCATCAGTTTGAAATTAATTCAAAGTGATTTGCATATTTCATTTTTTTTGGGAATCATTAATTGAAATCCATTGTCTAGGCTTGGCGATCTACAAATAACACTACCATTCACAAGACTTAATAGATGTGAATAGGTTAAATTATGTTGAGACCTCTTGTCTTATAGTCAAATGACCAAAAGCCATTACCCTGTGTTGGCTTGAGGGGTCCTGACCTAGGTTTAGAGGTTAAGGTTTGCCAACAAACCCCTATATTACTGGCCCTTTCGGCAGTGACCTACTTGCACAGGTCAAAGTCTCACCCGAAGTAGTATGGGTGGGTGCTGGAACCAGGATTCCGCACCCTGAGGGAGAATAGGTAAGGAAAGCAGAGCTGCACCCAACTTTATAATGACCAGATCACCTATTTCAGAGTCGGATCTATAGGTCTCCTTCGCATCCACGTGCGCAAGGTCAAATATACTACGGTGCTCAATAAATTATATACTTCTAAGACAATAGCGCAATATTGCATAAAACATAACAGAACAGATCCAGATGCAGTAAAACACTTACATAGTACTTTCACAGCTTAACACAGAATACACATAATACAACAGTTATCACAGATTCGCATAAACAGTACATGTAGATTCATTTACTCAAACAACCTTTCTTATTCATCAACCCGTCTATTCCTTCTTACAATACCCAAACCCAACTTGCGCACACAGCAGTAGGGTCTGCACACAACAGGACTTGGGATCTCCATGCACACAGCAAACAGGAGTCCTTTCCCCAAAAACCCAAATTCCACAATTCGCTTCAAGAGCTCCTTATCTTCTTACCTTACAATTCAAAATGACCCTTTATTTATAACAATCTAGCCTAATCTTTCCTATGGTCCGCAAACCGTGGTTTGCGGACTCCAGGTCTACCCTTTAACCCCTTACAATGATTTCGGGGCTTTGTCCCACCCAAAAACCCCTGCGCTAGACTAAATATAATAAAAAATATACAAAATCGGACCAGTTTCCCAGCTTGTAGGAGACCCTGTTCCAACAGTCCCCCAACACAATCTTGTGACTTGTCTCGAGTCATTATGGTGGTGCGGTCTCTATCTGTGCACGTAAGGTATTGATGGCTGCGATCCGTGGAGGTAACACTTCTTGACTCTGGGCAGCAACACTCTGTGAGATGTCTACAAGCTTCTGGGAGGTCGGTCCTTCAGTAGCCATGGTAAGCCGCTCTAATATCTGGTTGAGTTGCGCGATTGCATCATGAGCAGCCTGGGATATTTGGAGGGTGGCATCACCCCATGGCTTCAAGCACTTTGTGATGGCATGCTTTCTTCGTCGAAGATCCATAATCGTGTCTTGGAGTGCGTTGCTAGTCTTCAAGAGTGCTAGATGCTGCGCAGGGACTAGGTAGGGCAAGGTAGCTTCGATTTGATCAAAAGCGGCTTCCTTTTGTCGTAAGTCCTGCTTGATGTTCTGAAGAACCAGGTTGAAATCGACCGCTGTCCAAAGCTGCATGGCCGCCTCGAGCAACTAAGTACCCAGAGTAAGCTGTCCCGTAATGATGTCTGTAGCTTCTGTTACCAGCGCAACACGCTGTGCTCATACCTACAGAGGTGTGGCAGGTTGTACTTGGGCCTATAATGTGGTGAATTGGTGGGCCATTTGGGTCTTGAGGGTTTGTATTTTGGTTCAGGATGCCTTTAGTGCTGCAACCAAGCCTTCTATGGTAGCCCAGAGTGGAGCTGACGCCGAGAGCTCATCTGGGACCTCTATGCTGAGCTGGTGAACCACCGTTTCGAGCTGCGTCATCTGCGAGATAGAAAGGGAGAAATATTCAGTCTGTTGTGTGATGATCGACGAGGCCATATCAAGTTGTTTCTACTTGGTCCGGTCGCGATGATGGGGCTCTTGAAGCATGGCGGTGTGTAAACCTTGTAACGCCTCGCGGGGTAGCCGCGCCAAGTCCAATTGTAGTCCCGTAGCCATTGGAAGGTGGGCATTGACCAGGACAGTGCTAGGTAGTGAATAAGCATGGATTTCATTGGAATTTAGCCTGATACTACTGGTAGGGCGCAGTGCATCCTTGTGTCGCTTCGTACCCCGAGGGGATGTAGTATCCTTGTTAGTTAGCGCTTTCGTTTGCAGGACTAGTTGCGACTTGACTGTGTCAGCTCTCATAGTGATCTGCAGTAGTTGGGTACCATATTTCCTGGCTACTTCCAAGCGCGTCCGATTGGAGCTTGAGATCACCCTAGGTGTGGAAATGGCGTTAACTTCCGTCATGGAGCTTTGATGCCAATCTGCGCAGGGTTCAAAGTCAATTTTCCCTTTAGGGAGCCAGAGGGCAATTAACTTATCAATCTTGGTGTCCCCAGACCCTCTCAACATAATTTCTGTAGGCTCTAGACTGGTAGATGCCGAAGTGTCCACAGGGTTATGGGTTGCCATAGCAACTAAAGGAGGGGATCTTGAATTTGGAAACTCGCAGACAGCGGAAGTAGGTTGATTGGGTATGAACAAAACGCTAAAGGTCTAGACAATCAAGCAATAGAATAATACATGCAGATTACAGAGATGATATGGAGCCTTGATCATAGTTATCCTTTCTCCCTTATAGTGCCCGTGGCTATCCAACAATAGAGTGAATCTAACTTGGAACTTACCATCAAGTAAACGGTAAAAACTCACAATAAATTGTCGCATTAATTACCAGCCGCTTGTTTTCCGTAACAGTAATATTCCCTTTTTACTAGAGTTCAGTGTTCTGACTGTCATCGTTTGCACCCTATGGCCTTCCCACGGATCTACCGACCTCGGATGAAGCATCCATGCTTCTTGTGCATCCCAAATTATAGCCGACGTAGGGTGTGTTGTAATGCGATTCAGGTACAACCTAAACAACTAGGCAACCGAGTGCATCCCGTCTAGTGTCGCGGGTGGGATAGTTCAGAGATCATTCTTTCCTTCCGTTGGGCTAAGGCTGCAGTAGTCAACCATGTGTGGTACCTGCATTCCCCATGATTCGGATGAGATGTACAGACGTGGTCTACCATGAGTCAATGCATCAGTGATCTGCAAAGTTGCGTCGAGCGCTCCTGTGCATCTACCACCCTAAATGTTCGCAAAAACTCATCCCGCAAATTCTCCCAATGGTGAGTGCGCTGATGTAGCTCCGCATCTAAATACCATGCAAATGGACGCAATCCTAGAGCATGGATAAATAGGTGGACCCATTCTTTTGGGGTTTTGTCGCACCATTGCATCTCCCATGCAAGCAAATATTTGCATGGGTCTTCTGTCCCAAGGAAATTTTGGATCTGTCTCTCATCTAGAGCTTCAAATCACAGGATCATCTTATCCCAACATTCCTCCCAATCGCGGAATACCTTCCCATGCGTATCCCACCAGCGCGAAGGTGTTCTGCGTAGGGCTAGATTAAGGGCCCATAGCCTACGTCCCTTGGGAACTTCTGCTTCAAATGCGCGTAAAAATTCCTTAATGTTACCAGAATCCCCAAAGTAGAGCAGGTATCTTACCTCAGAGGAGATGCAGTAGAAGTTCCTTGTGACCCAAAGACATCGCAACACCGAAACCTCATGCAGTCGGCCTTGCCAATTCTCTAGTTCCCCATCGGAGTCGGAAAAGCATTCACTATCCTTTTCCCAGCAGAGTACTCCTTCCACCGTGGGGTTAATCAAATCTTCTTCCTGCATAGTGAACTTGTAAATGTGATCCACTTCCTCCTCATCTCGCACTGGCTCTATATACCGCGTGTCTTCTGCGGGATGCAATGGTACTATTACTCTTGTGCCATTATTTTCAAACACCATGTTGCGCTTTTTGCGATTTATAACACCCCCCATATCTATAGCCCAGTCTAGTCCTAGGAGCGTAGGGTAGGGGTCCACATATTCTACGTTTTCTATTACCTCAAAGTTAGCTTGGGCCTTTACTCCTGCGATATCCACCATGATTTTTGGCAGCCTTCCCAGAGGGATGATCTTTAATTGATTTTCCATGCGCAGCTGGATGGTGGACCATTCCAACTTAGGTTCTCCCATTCGTTGCCATGTTTGTTTAGGTAACACGTTCACATCTGATCCAAGGTCCAAAATAACCGAATCCATCTTGTAGTCACCAATCTGTGTAGCCAGCCGCATTTCTCTTCCAGTGCATTTTTTATACCTGTATAGTTTGTGTACACCCTTGGTCCTTGGGGTCGGATCGGGCCGCGCTGCGCAACTATTCATTAATGCCTAAAGGTTCTCCACAGCCTTTGGGTTACGTAGCAACTTCATACATGCCTGCGGAAAGGGCTCAACCCCCTCATCTGTCTTGGGGTGTGTCGGTGCCTGCACAGTAGCTGCTTCTTTCTGAGAGAAGTCCTGGTCAGCTACGACCATTGTCTCTTGTCCCTTTTTCATGTTTGATCCTTCTTGACAGGTCAGAGGATCCCTGGCAGCCTCTTCCTTTGGTCCCCGGGTGACCATCCCACTGCGTGTTATGACTTTCACACTTGGGTCTATGTTCCTTAGCTCAGATTTAACTCTTTGCACATTCTACGTGTGGGTGGGCTGATTTTCCTGCATTTTGGCTATTAAAATTGGGCAATCTTCGATCACATGGTCCAACTGTCTACAATATTTGCAAGATTTCCTTGTAGGATTTAGGCATTCCCTTGCAAAGTGTCCTACCTCCCCGCAGTTATAACAGATTATCTGCCTGCGTCCACGACCTATGCTTCCTCCCCGACCTCCCCTGCCCCTTGCTGGAGAGCCACCAAAGCTCGCGGGAGATCTAGTTGATGCAGGGTCTGACTGTACCCTATAAAATTTCCCTCGATCTATCATTAGGTTTTAAGTTCGACAGTTCTGCTCATCGTGTCCTACTGATCGGCAGAACCTGCACCACTGTTGCTTCAATTCTGGAACATACGCTCCTAGCGGGGGGCAATGGTTAATATCATGCAGCCCCGTGATGCGGTAGTCATCGCACCATAACGCAGAACCGCTTGAGCCTGGACGCACTATGTTGGGTTCTCCATTTGCTCTTGGAAGAACCAGACTAGGTCCTCCTACCTGCATGTAATCTTTCAATAAAGGGAACTGATCCTTCGTATGGCCAGATACCCGACATCATATGCACCATAGATCTGTGCTGGCTCCTTTTCTTCGTTCCTTTCACAGGTTCTAAATTTCCATGTGCATAGCTCCGAGCTGCTCCTCAGTTTGCTGTACTCCTAACGAAGTATCTTCTCTGGGTGTAGCTTCTAGTTTCATAGAAACTTCCATAGATTTTTCCTGTGACTCAAAGGTTTGATGACTCATTGGTGTGCGCAGGTGGGGTAAAAACATAGCGATGAACCATTTCGTATGTTTTCTATCGTCATACTCAAATCCTACTTCCCTGATTGCTCTCTTCAATCACTCATCAGCCTCCCATACAGATTCAGACGCTCCTTGCTTGAAGTCCTTAACTTCTGCTACTAACTGAGAGTAAAATTTTGGCTTTCGAAACTGTTGCTTCAGAGCGTCCTTAATATCTTGAATAGATGCATTCTCATTCTGAGATATGTATCACATATACCAGTCCAACGCTCTTTCTTCGAATGCCAGGGACAGCTGTTCCCCCTTCATCATATCGTTTGTCACATTTTACGCAGTCCATATGGAATTTGAAACAAACCAAAATCGGTCCATATCCTCATCTCCTACCCCCTTGAAGGTAGGTAGTTTCAGGTGCACAGCCATATCACTGTCCAGTGGAGGTGGTGGTATGGGTGAAATCTTACCTTTGCGTGGCCTAAACGACAGTGTAGCCAGGGGGCTTTGTGCAGTCGTCTCTCGCAGAGGGTTATAGGCATATCTTCCCCCTTCAAGGTTGGTTCGATAGTATTTACCACTGTGTGTCATGCTCTCGTCTGGATTCGAGGTCATTCACTCAGTATGACTACACAGGATACTCTTCTCACACAATAATATCTTAATCAACAAAGGTAATGTCTTCAGAAACTTGCCCTGGAACCCTTTAAAGAATCCCCACTTTGCTTTAGAGTAGGAGACGAACTGATCATTGGAAAAGTCTGTCACAAACCCTCTTGGCACACTGTCCACCCAGTGATCCACCATGTGAGTGATGGTATTATCAGTCCCTTCCAGCTGCTAGATCAGCCCTGGAGTCCACTGAGTGACTCGTTTGTCCTTCCAACACTTCTGTAACTCTACGAGCCTAGCCAGCCACTCTTGAAGCTCGATTGAAAAATTCACAAAGAAAATTTCGTAGCTTTCTGTGAGTATGTACCTGTTTTTCCAATTTTCCATTGTTAACCTCGTGCTGCGATTCTCCTTTATCGTAAATTCCTGAATTTTATTTTCAAACCACTCTTCAATTTACTTCCTTTTAGGCTTCTAGTACTCTCTTGTCATTACCCGATCCCTCTCTCAAAATGCTCCCGGTCCCAGTAATGGAACCATTTTTTGGCTCGAGGGGTCCTGACCCAGGTTCAGAGGTTAAGGTTTTCCAACAAACCCCTATACTACTGGCCCTTTTGGCAGTGACCTACTTGCACAGGTCAAAGTCTCACTCGAAGTAGTATGGGTGGGTGCTGGAACTAGGTTTCCGCACCCTGAGGGAGGATAGGTAAGGCAAGCAGAGCTGTGTCCAGCTTTATAATGACTAGATCGCCTATTTCAGAGTCAGATCTATAGGTCTCCTTTGCATCCACGTGCGTAAGGTCAACTATACTACAGTGCTCAAAAAATTATATACTTCTAAGACAGTAGCGCAGTATTGCATAAAACATAACAGAAAAGATCCAGATGAGTAAAACACTTACACAATATTTTCGAAGCTTAACACAGAATACACATAATACAACAGTTATCACAGATTCGCATAAACAGTACATGTAGATTCAGTTACTCAAACAACCTTTCTCATTCATCAACCCGTCAATTCCTTCTTACAATACCCAAACCCGACCTGTGCACACAGCAAGACTTGGGATCTTTGCGCGCATAGGAAACAGGAGTCCTTTCCCCAAAAACCCAAACAGATCTACTAAGCCACAATTCGCATCAAGAGCTCCTTATGTTCTTACCTTACAATTCAAAATGTCCCTTTATTTATAACAATCTAGCCTAATTTTTCCTATGGTCCACAAACCGTGGTTTGCGGACTCCAGGTCTACCCTTTAACCCCTTACAATGCTTTCGAGGCTTTGTCTCACCCAAAAACCCCTGCACTAGACTAAATATAATAAAAAATATACAAAATCGAACCAGTTTCACAGCTTGTAGGAGACCCTGTTCCAACACCCTAGCTTGGTGACCATGATCATGGTAGGCCGACTTGTGATGATATCACCTATATTTTAATTAATAATTTTATATTTTTGAATTACACTCTGGAAAATTTTAATAATTATTTAACAAATGGGGAGGCATATCTTAAGAGATGGGATGTCAGAAGAAGTTATAGTTTCCAGTTCTACACAGATAGAGATGTTAAAACAAATCTATTGATTTTGGGACATAAGTTTCTTTTGGAAAAAAGAAACAAATTTTTTCCTATAACAGTTTACGATGAATATGAAAATTTACAGATGAAAGAAAAATTTCAATTAGTTAATACATGTTACAATATGACAACTGTTAAATTCATAAAAAATTTCCAGATAAATTTACTCTAAAACAAGAAAAAGGGAAACAGACTAAAAGAAAAGAAAATATGTACAAGTGTCTCATTACAGAGACCATGCAAAACATTTATTAAAAAGGAGAATATTGATAGGAAGTGACTCAAACCGTCCCTCCAAGTTTTATAGTTATAATGTGTTGGGTCCTAACTTTTCTGTAATATTCGAAAGTCCCAACCATATCTTTTGAAACTTGGTATGCTCTCCCTTGTCTTCATGAGATCTATCCCACTTTAAAACTATATCACCAACCTCAAGGTTTCTATTATAAGAGGATTTTTTATCATATTTAGTCTTGGCTTTATGTCTCTCTTCTTATAGCCCTAATAATTCATTAATCCTATTTTCCATAGTTGCCGATTTGATTTCATGTACACTTTAGGATAGCTAAAGAGATGGCAGAAAAATATGGGGTGGTAAAATAACTTCTTCGCCATAAACCAAAAAGAAATGAGAGTTTCAAATGACAAATTTTGGGGTAGATATATCAACCCACAATGCATTGAATAATGAAGTATGCCAATTCCTCTGATTTTCTGATACAATTATTTTCAGAATTCCGAGTAAATTCTTATTTGAGGATTCAAAAAGACCATTCCCTTGCGGCTAATAGTTTGTTGAATATTTAATATTTATTCCATTTTCAACTACATATGTGTCTAATTCATGAGATAAAAAATATGATGCATTTTCAAAGGCCAGATATTAAGGGACACCAAAACGTGTAATGATATGAACTTCAAGAAAATTGACTACCTATTACCATTCACCACACACATAGGCGCTCCTTCAACCCACCATATAAAATAGTCAGTTTATGTTATAATGTATTTGTGTTGTTGGGTTGAAGGTGGATTAACAGTTCCAATGATGTCCAAGCCCCATTATTGAAAGGGGGCTTCAACAAAAACATGATGTAAGGGAAAAACAACTTACTTAACCTACCAACAACCTTTTGGCAAGTCACACACTTCCTCACTAAGGAATGGCAATCTCTGAACAAGGTTGGACAATAACAACTTTCCCTTAATACCTTGTGAGAAGTTGTAACACAACCAAAATGACCACCAACAGAGCCTGAATGAATTTCATTGAGAATTTTAGAGGCATCCTCCTGCTCAAGACAATGAAGTAAAACCCCATCATAATTTCTCATAAAAAAAACATCACCTATAAATTGATAAGGATATGATTTCAATCGTAATTCTCTTCATTGGGAGGAATTAAGATGAGAATGGGTTGAGCCATTTCTCAGATAAAACCTTATGTCTAAGTACCAAGAATCAACATTATGATTACTGCATAATACTTCATTATGTAAAAAAGAGACTTTATTGTCAAGAGAGGAGTCATCATGATTTATGGGGTGATCATCAGGGGAAGAAACATATTCAACACAAGCTTGCAAAGACCCTGAACTTTTATTATCTGAGTAGGTTTGATTTCAAGGTTGAAATCCTGCAAGGCGGTCATCCAATGAGCCATTTTTTCGTCGAGCTCCTTTTGAAAAAACAAGTTCCTAAATACAGGGTAAGGTACAACTACTTTTTTCCTAGACTTCAATAGGCAAAAATAATTTTTTTAACTACTTTATAAATTGAAAATGCTTGTTTTTCAACTAGTGCATAATTTAATTATGCTCCTTTAAAAGAGGAACTCATAAATGTAGCAAGACTTGCTGTGTTTTGATCAGTCTTTTGTGTAAGCACAACAACGTAGGATGAATCTGAAGCAAAAGTGTATAAAAGGAACTCTTTAGAGAAGTCAATAATAATAAGAGCATGTACTTCTACAATAGCCTGTTTAATGATGTCAAAAGCCTGTTTTTTAAGTTCTCCCCGTTTAAAGATAACAATATTTTTGACCAAATCTTGAAGGGGTTTAACAATCTCTAAAAATATTAGGATAAAATGTCTTACAAAGTTAACTTTACCCATGAAATATTGTACAAACTTTTTAGAATTAAGAGGATTCAAAGATTTTATAGTCTGTGTCCTTTCTGGATCAATCATAATACCATCCTTTGATACTACACATCCTAAAATTTTACCTTCAGTGACTGCAAAAATCAATTTTTTGGGGTTAAGGAAAATTCCTAATTTCCTCCATCTTTCAAACACACTCTTTAAATGTTGTAGATGGTGTGACCTTCATTTAGAAAATACAATGACATCATCCAAGTACATGACTACAGATTCATTAATAAGCCCTCTAAAATCTATTTCCATTTCTTGTTGGACGGTTGCCTAGTGTTATTGAGTCCAAAGGGGAGCTTACTGTATGAGAAAGTGCCCCAAGGAGTCCTAAAGGCAGTTTTTAGCTGATCGATAGGATTGACTATGATTTAATTATATCTTGAGAAGCCATCCAGAAAGGAAAATATCTCAGAACCTGAGATGCGCTGTAGGATCTATTCTATGGGTGGAGCTGGATAATGGTATTTTTCAGAGGCTTGATTTAAATTTCTAAAGCTTACGCAAAGTTAGATGTCACCATTAGTCTTCCTAACAAGCACTATATTACTGACCCATTGTGTGTACCACACTAGAAAAAGAATATAATTAGCTGCTAGGTGTTTATTTAGCTCTTGTTTTACTGCTGACTCAAGATTTGGGTGAATCTTACTAAGCTTATGTTGGAAAGGCTAAGTCTGGGATTTAATAGGAATACTGTGTTACATTGTGTTTGGGTCAAAAATTTTGAGGTCATAATATGTCCAAGAAAAAATATCCTTATATTGCTTGAACATGTTGATGAAAGTTAAATCTTTCTTGAGGTGAACAATTGACTCCTAAATTGACACACTCAGGATTTTCCTTAGTTCCCAAGTTTATGAATTCAATTGACATGACAAAAATATTAGTTTTACAATTTAATTTTTTGAATCTATTATGTAAATCATAAATATTCTCTAGCCTTACAACATATCTCGAAACTAGTTTTACCATATTAAGAAGCTCATCAAACTACTGTTATTTATTGTCCTGAAAAAAATCTTGTAGGTTATTTTCATGTCTAACCTCATCGATAACTGATTCCTTGAAAGTGCCCTCCATGTGTAGAAACTCGATGATCTGCCCATCGTCATCAAAGACAAACCAATTAGTAAGAGTATCTGGTATGGAAGGTCTAAAGAATAATTTAACAGAAAATGCATTAGGCTCAAATTTTACTGTAGGAATTAATCTTGAAGCAACTTTATCCAACAAATTAGCTTCCTAATTAGAAACTCTAGGTATAGATTCAATATTTGAAGCTAAAAATTTTGACATCAAATCCCATACCTCGTGTTGATAAGTCTTCAAATGAGGTGAAAGGCAATGTATTGATTTATTTACTTGCCTGACGATAATCTTAGAATATCAAAAAACCCTTACACACTTAACTTGCAAGTCAAGAGATTTACGTAATCCTTGAATCAACACTTCGTATTCTGTGATGTTATTAGTGCATTAAAATTGAAGTGTACACGTGATGAAAATATTACTACCTTTTGGATCAATAACTACACAACCTACACCAACTCCTTCCTTTGATTTAGAGCAATCAAAATATAATCACCATACCTGAGTCGACTCATCAGAATTAGACATATTACTTCTATTAATATTTCCATGATTAGAGGTAACAATTGTTTTGACTTTTTCTAAATCTGATTGCTGTTCTAAATCTGAAATTGCAGAAAAATCAACAATAAAATTAGCGAAGAAAGAGTCAACAACTGCCAAATCACTTGGTTTTGTTGGTTCATTAGTAGCATTAATATTAGTGATTATGTGTTTCATATAAGGTTCCATAATAATTATGATTTGATTAGGTTCCCCTTTCCATGGAAACCATAACTGATTCAAGTCGGTGTCCATGAATCCTTTCAAATGTTGTAGCCAATCCTTGCTAAGAAATAATCCATACACTTTAGGGATATCTGCTATCATAATGTCAATTATTTGATGAACTATACTATCAACATAAAATAAAATTAAAAAATCATTTAATTCACCAACAACTTTAACAAAGGATCAATATAATTGTACTATTTTTATAATTTAGGGTTTCATTGAGCATTTATTTCTTTACAGACAGAGAGTGGCATTAGATTTGAAGACGCTCCAATCTCTATCATACAATTATGAATGTTTTTGTTGAAAATTTGCAAAGTTAACAGGAATGGTGGAGGCTTATTTTTATTCATAGAAGGATAATCAACAAAACATTTCATAATTTTGACATTTTCCAGAACACATTTATCATAAGCACATATATCCCTAGCAATTGGAGCTTTTAAGACAACAATATGTTGTTGATTTTTTTTTATTTTTTTTATTTTTATGGATTGTAGGAATTTTCGAGAGTTCATATATGGATATATTGGATTTCATATTTTTTAGATCATCTATGGGGTCATACTCTTTTTATGGAAGTGAAATTTCCTAAGTATTTGATGTTATGTCTTTATTGGATGGAGGCTAAGTTTGTTTTTTAGCTAGAGCTTTAATTCATGTGTAGGAACAGACAAAACCAAAATCTTCCTCATAGACATTAAGTTAAAAATATGGAGGTTGGAATTCATCCTTGTATTTAGAGTTAGATTATTCCTCCCTTTCTTCATTGTTATCATGATTCAAATCATATTCAAATGTTAAGGCTTCTAAAATATTCTCCAATCCCTCAATATTTAGGTATTCATTTAGGGGAGGGGGTTTATTAGTGGACTGTTTCTTAAAACACTGTTTGAAGTTTTCACTATTGGAAGACCTTTCAATTTCACCTTTCTTAAGATAAATTATTTCATTTGAAAATTTATTAATGACCTTCTAAAGGCTTTCTAAATATAAGGAGGTTTTATCTTTCTTACTGGTGGACTGCTTAGAAGCCTCTTCTTTCTTCCTAGAGGTAGAAGTAGAATCTTGTTGCTTATCAGAGTTTGGTTTCATGATGAGGATGTCCTTTTCTATAGATAAGGCCTCATCAAAGTGGCCTTTTGATCCCTCTTAACCCATACAACTATATCATGATGAAGATATTTAATGTAGTAAGCAATCATAAGTTTCCGTGGAGGTAGAGAATCAACAAGAATATCGTTCTTTAAAGATAAAAACCTAACATTGAAATCTTTTACTTTCTCCTTATTTTGCATCTTCATGTTAGACAACTCATCCACCAATATTTTAGGTCATTTATCATCTCCAAATTTCTCTATAAATTTTGTTTCAAATTGAATCCAAGAGGTTATACTTTGAGGGGGATAAGCATAATATTAGGTAGTATCATTTCCATCAAAAGTATATGAAAACAAGCAAAAAACAACATCCTCATAAACATCATACATTTTTATGCCTAATAGCAAGCACAAAATATTTTATATGATCTTCAACAAGAGTTTTGGAATCACGATCGTATTTGGGAAAAAAATTATGTGGATTTCTGGGTAGGGGATGTTGTACACTTGGTACAATCACAACGTTTTGATTTAACCAGGGGGCCTCTGCAGGATCATTTTGGTCATTCTCATGGTCATCGTGGTTATCAACCATCCTTGGAAAATATTTTGACTCATATGAACTTCCTTCACCATAATCTTTTGAGGATGAATGGGACCTAGGTGGAGATGGTGGAGATTTAGATCCTCCAAATAAGGTTGGTTCTCTGTGAGGTATTTAAGATAAATCAACTAGTATTCCAGTAAGGATGTCACGTAGCATATCTTTGCCTGAACAAGTAGTTTGAGTGGAAGTACGGGGTGGTTATATCACCAAATGCTCTTGTACATTTAAATCAAGAGGTGTAACAAGGTGTGGGGACAAGATTCTACACAAAAGGAATTATGGTCAATCCTTTCCCGCGTTCTAGAAATAATTTCGCGAGATATTTACAAAACTTGCTCAATTTTAGTTTGGGAATAAGATCTAATAAAGGTGTTCGATTCAATGTTTGTTTCTTCAGCTGATGGCTGAGAAATTTGAGAAGTATTAGTAGGGGGAGGGTTGGTATGACTGCTAGTGACAATTGGGGTCTTAACTATTTGGCTTTTGCTACTACCTTTACCATCTAGAGTAAGATTTTCCCTCCAAGTACCATTTTGTTGATGCGGGCATTAGCACGCCTATGTCAACAAAGGAGAAATGAACCAAACCAAGGCTCTTCAAACAACCATATTCTATTTGGGATTGTCATTCTCGACGTGTTTAAAGCCTCTGTTGGACTTTGGCCTACTCCTCCTTATGAAGAAGAAAACTGGTAAGCTATCCTAAACGAAACTATACTTATGGTTATCCTATACTAAGTTAAATACTAACTAAATCCAGCAAGTTATGTTAGAATAAATAAATTAAAATAAACTAAATTAAATAGTTCTTCAAAACCCTAACCTGAGTAAATATAAAGAAACTGTAAAAGTTAGCTTACTGTTACGAAATCAAAATTATATTACAACATTTACAATATAATACAAAAATTAAATTAGGCTAGAATGATCATGTAAATAGCACAATAACAATAAGTGAGATGGTTATAATATAATGTTTGTATTATTTTTTAAAAGAAAGAAATCAAAGTTAATCCTACTATTAACAAAAGAAATAATTAATTATTTCCTTCATTTAAGAAAGAACATCATGAACAAAAACAATAAAACATGAAATTCATACCATTAAGTAAACACAAGATTAAACTCTGTTTTCTTCACAAATCAGTTATACACTAAGAAAAGATAAAGAACTACTCTAACTAACTTACAGTTAATGCTTCGCCAAGACTATGAGTGAAAGAGCATAAAAAAATGAATGATATATTTTTAAATAAAATTCAAGCCTTCATTGATAATCAATGAACCAAGTCAATTAATCACCAAATCAAAATTGAAATGAATAATTCAGATAATATTCACAATGAACAATCCACTACGGATTCATATAAAAAGAGAAAATAGTATAATTAGCTTGAAAATATTTCAAACCATGTTGTGCAATAGATCACAAAACAAAAGAAAATATAGATCAACGACTTGAAAATTAGCCTCTTCATGGGGAAAACCTCCTTTACATCACATAAATGAAAAATCCTTGGATGATACAAATAACAAGCCTCCTTGGTATATATAGGAGTCTAAGGGGTTAAAATATAATCAAAGCCTACATAACGATAAAAATGTAAGTGAACAACAATAACAATATTGGGTTTCTATGGGGCACAAAAAATAACAATATGGGGGCTACATTGGCACAACAATAATAATAAGGGGGCTACACTAACAATAACAAGGGCTACAGTAGTATTATAAGGATCTAACATGCCCCTCTCCTTAAAAAAAAGTGTTGTCCTCAACACTTGAGTAGTTTGGGATGCTCCTGTATAAATTCTCATCCTCCCATGTGGAATATTCAACAGGTAAGTTCTTCCACTTAATGAGATACTATGAAATTGATCAATTTCGTAGCTTTCAATTCTTGTTTCCGTGGCTGATTCAGGCTCCAAAATGATTTTTCCTTCCTCGTTAATTTTTGGCAATATTGTTTGAACTGGGATCTTATCACCTGACAATAAACTTATTTAAGCATTAAACATGGAAATTTGGGTGCACTCGGGAAGATGCAGGCAACTCCAATTCGCATGCCATAGTACCAATATTTTGCAACACCTTGTAAGAACCATAGTACTTGGGTGATAATTTATTATCCTTCTTAGATTACTTGAGGGACATTTGTTTGTATGGTTGTAGTTGTAAAAATATCCAGTCACCTACATCACAAATTCTTTCACTGCGATACTAATTTTTCTGTTGTTTCATTTGATTCCATGCTAGAGTGAGGTTATCCTTTAAGAGTTGGATAACTTGTTGTTGATGCTCGATGTGATCTTCCACTGCTTGAACCTTATAATTTTCTCTTAAATATGATGTGATGGACAATGGATGATATCCATAAAGTGCCATAAATGGGGTCATTTTTGTTGCAGTATGGAAGGAAGTGTTATGCCACCATTCATCTTGAGGTAACCACTTGACCCATTGTGTTTGTTTATTAGATACAAAGTAAAAAAATATCGTTCCAAACATTTATTCACTATCTCATTTTTCCCGTTAGATTGAGGATGATAAGATGAGCTATGAGATAATTGGGTACAAGACAAGAAAATAATTTTGTCCAAAAATTTCTAGTGAAAATGGGATCTCTGTCACTTACAATAACCTTTGGGTTTCCATGTAGATTTTGAATTGTTTCCATAAATGTAGTAGCAACTATATTGGAGTTAAAAGGATGAGAAAATGCACAAAAGTGAGCATACTTAGTAAGTGTATCAACTACCACCACGATGATACTATTTCCTTTGGACTTGGGTAAACCTGTGATAAAATTGAGACCTCCTCCCAACACTGATTTGGAAAGGCTAAGGTGATCCACGCTTATGCAAATAAACTAGCTAGGGCGTTGGTAGCTTATCTTTAAGAAGAGATGTGGCGGATACATGCCTCTGAACTGTGTTACAATGAAGCTTGAAGGACTATTTATTATTGAGAAATAAAGGAAAACCCTAAACATACAAAAATCTAACCCTAGGAGATGAAATACCAGACTATGGGCCCCGTCGGGGTAAATCAGTACATCAATTTCCCAGAGTTGTAACTTTGGCATACTAACTCTGTTTGACGCACATGATACCTCGTTAGAAAGATCTATCTGAGGATTGCAACTATTTATAATGAATATTGAAACTTTGCCTCCTATTTTCTGGACCTTTCATGCCCAAAAAACATCGTTTTGGGTCTCAAAATGGCTCTGAAAGTTCATGGCCCGAAAAACTGCCAAAAATAGTAAATTGTGCTACAATTAAGGAAACTAAAAGAAAAAATGGTGGGGGTCCAAGTGGAATAGGTGAGTGGCCACCAATATCCACCTGGATTATAAAGTTTGTAACAGACCTGGGGTCTTAATTGTCTCAAATTTATTTTGTTGGAAAACCAAATATTCTACCACAAACTTCTGAATATCAAATTTAAAGGCATCCCAAAACAATTCCTTCTTAACCATATGGTATGTTTTTAAAAGTCCCGAGTGGCCTCCTAAAGGAGAGGTGTGCAATTCCAAAAGAATATTTTGTTTGAGTTGGGAATTCTTACATAGATATAAGCAATCTTTGTACCATAATGAGTCATTTTTCCATATAAATGTATCAGATGTATTGGGATCTCGTTGTAACTTTTGAATAATTGTCCACACCTCTTCGCCATTGCTTCCATTCCTCCATTGCTTTAGTTATCTAGTCGGTTTGGATAATAGAAATGGAATAAAGCAATGCTTCCACATCCTCATCCCTTCTTGAGAGTGCATCCACAACAAAATTTTGTTTCTTTTTTTTGTAGATGATTTCAAAGTCATAACCCAACATCTTAGTGACCCATTTTTGTTGCTCTTCTAAAAATAAACTTTGCTCCAAAAATTATTTAAGACTATCATGATCTGTTTTTACCTTGAAGTTTCTTCCCATTAGGTAAGGGCGCCATTTGTTCAGGGCACGTAGTATTGCCAACATTTCCTTCTCATAAATAGGTTTGTGTAAATACTTTGGCTTGATTATATGAATTTCAAAAGCAACAGGTCTTCCTTGTTGCATTAAAACAACACCAATTTTATTTCTCGAGGCATCACATTCCACCATAAAGGTTTTTGTGAATTATTGTGTAGCTAAAACCAAATCTTGAAACATTGCCTCTTTAATATGTTCAAAGGACTTAGTTGTGTTTGGAGTCCAAAAAAATTCATATTTCTTCGGTAATGTTGTCAGAGGTGCTATTATTTTCCCATAATTCTTAACAAACTTGCGATACTACACTACCAACCCGGGAAATGCTCGAATATGCTTTAGGGTTGTAGTGATTTTCCATTCCTTTATGGTTTAATTTTGTTAGGATCTATCTTAACACCCTCATGAGATATAATATGACCCAAATAGTCCACCTCCTATACCCCAAAGAAAAATTTGGAGTTTTTTTCATACAATTGTTTCTCCTCCAATAGTTTGAGCACTCTGTCAACATCTTGAACATGATCATTCCAAGATTTGTTGTAGATTAGTATATCATAAAAAAATACTAACACAATTTTTTTAAGGGTGGGTTTGAAAATGGAACTCATCAAACCTTGAAATGTGGAAGGTGCATTAGCAAGGCCAAAAGGCATGACCAAAAATTCATAATGACCTTCATGAGTTCTAAATGATGTTTTTGGAATTTCTTCAACCTTCTTTCTAATTTAATGATATGCTGAATGAAGATCTAGCTTGGTGAAATAAATTGCTCCATGTGATTCATCCAACAATTCATCAATGACAGGAATGGGAAATTTATCTTTAATAGGAAGCTTGTTGAGCTCCCTGTAATCTAGACACATAGACCATGATCAATCCTTTTTGTGTACCAATACTACTGGAGTAGAGAAATAACTTTGGATAGGTTGAATTATACCTACCTCTAGCATTTATTCAACCATACATTCAATTTAACTCTTTAGGGCTTAAGGATATATATAAGGTCTGATGTTTGGAGGAACACTTCCTAGAATAAAGTGAATAGCACGATTATAATCAAGAATATGTGGGAGGCCTTTGGGAGTCTCAAATACCTTGGAATGATTGTCCAAGATTATTTGGATATCTGGAGAGATATATGATTTTTATGTTTGAACATCTAGTGAGAATAATTGTGCAATCATGCCTCATTGTTCTTTATTAAAATTATTTTTCATTCCATTATAGTTGATTATCTTCCCCATTTTACATGCAATGCCCATTACTTCAATTTCCTTTCCTTCCTAGGAAAGTTTTAAGAAAATTTCTTGAAAATTGAAAGCTATCATCTCCAAAGATTGTAACCATTGGTCTCTTAATACAACATCAACACCACTCATTGGAATGGAAATCATTGGACTATTAAATACATATTCCACCATGGTTAGATTGATTAATCACACTTCCTTGAGAAATTTATAGTTCCTCCATTTGCAAGCATCACTTGACACTATGATTCTGGATATAGAAAGAAATTCGATTCCTTGGCTATCTTATACTGAATAAAATTATGGGTACTACCAGATTAATCGATCAACACTATTTAATTTTTTTTTCTTGGTATATCCTTCTATATTGAGAGTTTGGGGAGTGGTATTTCCCTCTAATGCATTAAAAGATATGGTCAGATTCATTTCTTCATTCTTTAGGATTGGTTCCTAGTGTATATGCTCTTCTTTTGATGTTGCTTGTTCCTTTTCTTCCTCCTCTTCACAATCTATGTAATATAATTTCTTCTCAACACACTTATGAACCTTAGTGTATATACTATCACAAATGTAACAAAGCCCTTTTTCTCTTTTTTCCTTTGGTTGTTGTGGTTTCAACCTTGTAGTTTGTCGGAAGCTAGGAGCAACAACACTCCCATATTTATAGTTGTGAGTGGTAAACTTCCTTGTTATCATAATTTTTCTTTCAACTTTTCTTAGCACATTGAATGCCTTCTCCAATGAATTAGGCTCCCAAAGATGGACCTCATGTTGGATGTTATCCTTTAAAGTACTTATGAAGACATCAATCCCATATTCCTATGGAATATCATTTACCTTGACATTGAATCTTTGAAAGTTCTCAATGTGCTCCACCATTTAACCCTTTTGTTTGAGATTTATCAAGCGGTTAAAGAAGGTATTGATTTTTCTATCCTTATATTGTTCTACCAATTATTCCATAAAAAATGTCCAATTGACAATTGATTTATGATATAAAGCCATCGATACCACACAAACTAATTTTTTTCTAAATATAAAGATGCAATGTGTAACTTTTTTGTGTGCGACACATCATGTATATCAAAGAAATACTTCAACTGTAGTATCCATGTTACCAGATCCTTTCCATAAAACTTCCTCATATCTATATTTGGAATGTGGCGGGTCTTAAACCTAACATTGGAGTTTCTAAAATCACAATTCATATTCCTTTTGTCCTCATCATGATTTTCGTGGATTTCCTTGTCACCACGAGAAGCCTTTCTTTCAACAACTTTGTCAACCCTTCTAACTTGACATTCATCGCGCCCATGTATACCTTAAAAAATCCCATGTCTGTTTTTAAACCGTCCTTCAAACCTTCCATGCTGCCTTTTATTTTCACTTCTAAATCATCCATCTTAGCTTCTAGTTCATTTTGTGTTGCTCTTTGCGAGAGTGAAATTTGTTGCACATGGTATCGTAATATTGATATATCATGTTGCATTTATTCCTCTTCTTCATGCATCATAGTAGAGATTTCTAGTTGCTTAATAGGAGTATCCAGATTTTTTGTTTCAAGGAATTTTGGAATATAAAAATGATATGTACGCTTCATTATGCCCTTTGAGTCACTTAAAAATGATTTTTCAAACAAAATTTATGCACAATTTTAAAAAAATACACACCTTTTTCTTGCTTTTAGGAGTTTAATCTTGAAACTATTGTAGCTTTTTAATTTCAACCTTCTAAGGTGTAAAATTATGTCTCGTGGTGTCCCTCCAAGTTTTCATTCCAATGCCACAAATCAGACCAAGATTGGATTCTTCAAGGTAACGTTATGCCAAATATCCCAAGATGACCTGATTATGGATTGGTTTAGTAGAGCGAAGTTGTACAAGATTCCAAGTGTCATAGTTTCATCCTTTGGCCCTAAAATTGATATGCGAGAAACAACATTATGTGCAATTTTGGTCAATTTTTGTGAAATTCAAATCCTATGCTCCAAGGTAAAGTTATGACTATTTTCCCTAGGTCACCTATTTGAAAATGAATTATGGAGCATGCATAAACCATAACTTATTCAGGCCATATCTCAGAAAATATAGTGTAACAAGATCTGCAATTTTTACATGAATTTCACCAAGATTTTGGATCCATGTGGTCAATTTTCAGCTTCTTAATCCTCATATAAAAAAATTTATAGAAAAAATGTCAATATGTCCTGTTTAAAGCAGCGAAACCCTAGAATCCAAAGCTCTGATACCAAATGTTATGAAACTATATCACAAAACATAAGAAAAGATAGATCAATGAATTGAAAATAAGCCTCTTAGAGGGGGATACCTCCTTTATATCACATAAATGAACAATTTTTTGATGATACAAATGACAAGTCCTCCTTGGTATATATAAGTGTCCAAAGGGTCACAATATAATCAAAGCTTAAATAAAAATAATAATGTAAGGGCACAACAATAACAATAGTGGGCTTCTATGGGGCACAACAATAAAAATAAGGGGGATACACTAACAATAACAATAAGGGGGCTACACTAGTATTATAGGGACCTGAAAAACCAACTAACTTTCGAAATCAAATTGTTCTTCTTAGGACACCAGTCATTGAAGACGAACAATTGATTTGTAAAAATTAAATAAACAAATCTGAGTAGGTAGAATTTAAATGACAAAGAAAAGTAACTACAATAATTCACTTACCAGTGCACAAAGTCAACTGACAGGAAAAAATATATTTCACAAATCAAAAGGTATTACGAAATTGTAACAATGAATATGGAAATAAAAGGAGATCAACACTGATGGAATCAATTCACACCAAGATGTCTCAAAAAATCATTCATTCCACATTCAAACAAAGTACTTCTATGTTTCAAAATGATTCCTCTTTCACCCTACAGTTCCCATTCCTCATCTATTCAAAATGAGGAATTTATATACAAATTTTTTTGAACAGTCATATTCTATCAGAATTAAGACTTAAAACTGTATCATTACAAAAATAATGGATTTTTTTTTTTAGGCCTCATGGCTAATCATAAACCAACAAATAAGCAAAAAATAAATGATAAGAGAATTGTTGCTAGCAGGTTTCAATCTCAGGCATATCCATCCTATGAGAAAATAAACAATTTATCTAACCAACGAAATCACCTCTGATAAATATAAACAAGTAGTTAAGAAAACAAATATAACACTAGAGAAGGATGTTGCAAAATTTAAAATTATGTAGCATATCTTTTTTTTTTTTTTAATTTTAGAAAATTGAAATGAAAAAAAAATCATACCTCATTAACAATTTGAAAAAAATAAAAAATTAAATCCTTATTTAGTATCCTCCGATTCCCGAGAAATTACCAGGTTTACCCTGGAAATTTTTACTATAATCTGTGTATTTGACCTTTGCGAAATTTCAATAGATTTAGTTGAATCTCACTACCTTAAATTTCCATGATGGTTACACGCAACTCTGAGCTATTCATTCTCCCTAGTTAACTGCTCAATTCGACGAGTTAGCTATGGGACAATTACAAGATATTGTTGATTCCAATAAAGGTCCAACAAGGCTTCAGATGCAAATTTTTTTTATCTTACTATCTGACTTACTTGTGACATTTAAATCACATGGAATTCCATGTTCATTAGTAGACTCAGACATGGATTTCTTAGACTGGGATTCTTTGAGATCAACAATACTTTGATTCAAAGGGGGTTCTATCTTATTGCGTCGCATTCAAGAATATTTTATGTTCAATAATTTTTCCTTTATATGTGTATTACTTTCTGCCTTGATTTACTATCTGTGTGCTCTTTTGCAAGTGCAGGAACAAAGGACTCCAACTAAGTTTCATCTCTCATAGGTTCAGGCTTACCCCACTGAATATATCTCCTTATAACCTCGTTATACTCTGCAAGAATGTTTTTATCTCTACTTTTGCTACGATGAAATTTAGTGGCTTCAGGCTCTAAATATTTATCCCCTTTCTCAATAGACAAAACTATTTTTGGAGTAGACTCAGTGTCGTTAAAACAAAAATCATCACATGAAGGCTCAAAGGGAGTGTTATCAGGCACCAAATTGGGATATGGAAAGACACGGGAGTGAATTTCCTCCGCGGGAGGGTTTTCATGAAAACTATTTCTTAACAGAAAATACTTCTAATCTAACCCCAATTTACCCAACTAGTATTTAACTAAAATATCTATAAGACTATGATGGACCAGAGAATGGTGTGCATAAGAGAGACATTTTTGATACGTCGTGGACATTTAACTAAACTCATGTAAATAAAATGTGGAAAATTCAATGGATACCCCAAAAGACCACTAATAACCTGATATGATAATGAAAGACAAGGCTATATCGACCTTCACAGGTGATATAAATCTGCAGAAATAACATCATATTTTACCATTGGGGTTTTAAATAGGAAGTATGAATACCTTTAATGTTGTAAGTGTATCCCCTCCTTGCCAACAATTTCCTTCATGGCATGTCCTTGAAACTTTTATTCTTTGACCAAAATTCTCCCTCCAATGGCAGGTGGGTGGCCTATGCAATGAACTCAAAACCCACCATAAACTCAACATATCCTACTTTAGCCTTACAACCATCAAAAGAAGAAGTGAATGCCTCAACAAATGCCTCATTATAGTCCTGAAACAACTTAAAAATTTTTAACCAACTGACTACCTGAAAAATATCGACACAATCATCATATTCTTCCAACAAATCAATGCCTTTCATTTCAATTTGGGTCATTCGAGACATGAAAGTGTGTAATGTACATTTAGACGAGGTTCAACATTAACAAGCTAACCACGTAATTTGAAAATCCCTAGAAACCCTTTACTTATCTCTTCGATAGTGCAAAAAACCAGAAGATAATGACGAAGAAAAATGGATTGATCCTCGAAACCCTAACTAATAATGCATTGAAGGTGAGGTACAATTGTGACAAGCTTGAGCATCCTCATCTATCGGATAACTACAGGTGGCGAGGATCGACAGTTAGAGTGCTAACACTAACTTTGATTACCTTTCTATAATCATTCCCGACCTCGAGATGCACATATCAATGATTCTAAAGAGTCCAACCCACAAGTCTAAAGTCACAACTTGGTTTGTCATAAAATTTACCTTGTTCATCGAAAAAATTAACAATACTCATTCCAAGGAGTAAGTCATGCACTAGGTTATGCAGTTATTAACAATCATAAGCGACTAATAATACTTAGACCAAATATACTAGGGATATCCTGAAAGGGAAACCCAATCATTATAATGTGTATAATTTATTACAACAAGGCCTCAATCATATGTTAATACATATATTTTATGTGTTCAAACAAGTTACAATATTCAAACCATAAAAAACAAAGGTTGATAAACATTGGGTTGGGGCTATTGCAAAATTTCTAAAATTCTGTAGCGACCTTCGTTTATTTTCATATGAATATCCAAACGCATAAATAATTTATAACCTTTTGAATAATATCAAGTTTTTTAGCAATAATAATAATGAAAACCAAGTGATTACTAAGAAATAAAGATTCAAAGCATTAACCAGTGTCAATTGGTAAAATGCAAAATTCTCATCAACAAAAGAGATATACAAGAAATCTAAAATAAAAAAGTAAAAACCAGGAGAGTGAAGAGGGGCCCATATCATTAAGCAGTGAATGATAAAGGAGGTGGTTGGACTGCCAACATTAACCTGTATACTTCTATATTTGCTCTGTTATCCTCTATCCTGATGAATGCCTTTGTTCTTCAAAGTTTTGGGAAAAATTAGCCTCCTATAACACCCTATACAAAATCCTGTAGCACTATGTACATAATACTATAGCACTTTGTATTCTTCCCGTAGCACTCTGTATAGAATTTTGTTTCACCATGTTTTGAGTCCTTGCAAAAGAAGGCTTTCCCGACACACATTGCATCATTTATTGATATTTTTTCGTAGTGAATTCCCATGGGTAAGGTAGTGATCTTGCTTATGTCATTTTCATTGAAATGGATCTTAAATTCTCTTAATGTTCTCACAAACTCTTTGTCAATTGTATTTTGTAGGTTGATTACAAATTCCAATGCAATACCCCTTCAACATTTTAAAGAATCCCATCTAGTTGTAATTTTTGAAAATGGTGAGCATCTTAGGGTGTTGAAGAATCCTATTAGCATTGGTAGGCTTCCCTTTGTTAATAACTCCACCCATGTTGTCAATTTGAGAGTTTTATGCTCTATATATGAGCCTAGAGGTTGGCTTGTATGACACAATTTCTTCCCCACAAAAGTTGAAGTATGCCTTATGCCTCCCAAAAATTGTACTGAGGGTTCCTCTTGGTTAGTCTACTTTCCAGCCTTGTGGAAACTCGTTTTAGAGAAAAATTGGCCAGGGGAAGAATAAATTACATGAACAACTAAAAAAAAAGTCCATTTCCATACTATCATGCTCATTTCACATGAAAGACTCATGCTCCAATTTTGTTTTGTTTTTAGGGATTTGATACAAGCTGTTCAGTGGGAAAAATTGAACAATTGTGCAAGCTTCTTTTCCATAGGAGGTGATGAAAAATAGCTACTTACCCTTCCCTTGGAGGTTCCTTTGTGAATCTAAGGTTTTGTGGTTGAAATTTCTCAAGATCAGTCTCTTTGGCACCCCTATGGACAATCCTGTAGCACCTGGGAGTGATCTTGTAGCACACAATCCGAATCCTGTAGAAAACTGCCTCAATCCCATAAAAATTTTCTTCAGATCTTGTAGCCCCCTTTATAGCTTTCTATAATACTTTTTGTATAATTATCTCGACTCCCGATAGTGGTAGTGGGCCTCCTTGCCTTTATGGTGGTAATACGATCAAGGTGTTTCTTGCTCATAACTCTACTGACTGTGACGAGGAGGCATAACCAGTGCATGGGCCAAATTTTGAAAGTGGTGGAAATAAAAATGTGATTAAATGGATTGATGGGAAAGGTAATTAGGAGTATCAAGATTCTTTTATTTTCTTCAAATGATGAAAAAAAACAGATCTGAATTTTTTTGTAAACATGCTAGAAATATATAAGGAAATTTTAAACAAGAAATGAAAGTGCTCAAATTCCAATTTTGACTATGGGGATGGATAAAATATTAATTTAGAAGGTCAATGATGCCTTCCCTAAGTAAAATTGACAAGCAAAATTTGTCAATGTAGCTTTTTGCTAAAGTATGCCTATAAATGAGACCACATCAAGATTAAAATGATGGTGTAGGGTGGCAGGAGTAGAGTTTTGGCACTTGGGGATAGCCAGGAATATTTTTTTTGAGTCAAAAGACACCATCCTCCCCCTCAGAAATTGAAAAATTGGCCTTGTTGTGTATTTTTAACGAGAGTGTTTGTATCTTGTAGCATTATAGGAAAATCTTATAGCAATACAGGGCATCTTGTAGCATTTCGGGACTGTGCTCTGAATAAGCTGGAAATTCATGAAATGGAAGGGGAAAAGGTATGTAATCATGTTAGGAGGATGGAAAGGGGTCAATTGACCTTTACCTGGCCCTTCTTGAGCATTAAGAAGCCCAAGGTTGATTATTTTTTACTTTATGCCCTCCTCATTGCTCTTTTTGTGTAGTGTTGACCTGTTTGTTTTCCTTGGGCAGGTGGGGGAGTACCTGCATGTAAACACATAGATGCAACTAGAACAAAAATGATCTTCTTTTTTCATTTTTTTCCATTTCTTTGAATTTTTTCTTTAGGCCTATCGGTTACATTAGTGGGGTTCTCTAGGTTCCTAAATAGAGGTTTTCACCTAAGATCTTATTATTTTTTTTCAAATCACTAATTGACTCACAGAGGTTTTCAACTAGTGAGCCGATCTCAAGCGCCTTGAAGGAGGTTTTCACTTGAGATATTTTTTTTTTCTCTTTTTTTTAAGCATACGAATACTTCCAATGGAGCCATGTACGTACTAGGAAGACAAATATACTCATATGTAGGTTTAAAAGATGTGTTTTGATATATACCAACATAGAGAGATCAACTGCTTTGATTGAGATGAGATTAGGAATTGTTGAAGAAGAGCATAATGATGAAACTTAATGATTGTTTGGAACCATATTTCAATATAGTTGTGATGCCCTTGGTTCACTTGCTCATTTGGATCACTTTCTGTGTCCTCTTCTACCATGACATTCAAATATTCTTTCTTTTGTTGATTATTCTCTTGAACACAGAGACGATCTGATGGTAAGAATAATGGAATTTTCTCAATCTATGATTCTAATTTATTCTTTCCATCAAATGAAATCCATGATTCTTTGGTATCCTCATTTGAATCTTATTTTTATGGATGTCTTCCTTCAATGACATCAATATAATCTCTTTTTTGCAATACTCTTTCTGACCTAGGATGAATACCATTTAGATAAAGAGAAGTTGTTTGGAAATGTTGTACCTCAACATTGTAAGTGAGTTGAGTTACTTTAATGTTTGGGTTTTTCGTACAGGTAGGTTAGTGGGAGTGGATATTTGAGATGGATGTGGTTGAGGATGTGGTTGCGGTGGAGGTAGATGGTATGGATAATGTAGAGTTGGGTATGGAGGATATTGAGGATATTGTGGATTTCTCCCATAAGGTCCTTTCCAAACTTGTTTCCAGGATTGGTTTTTGGGTTTAGATGGCCAAGGTTGCCAAGGAAAGGGTGTGTTCCAATTATTCTGGGATTCTTGTGCATAACCTTGAAATTGTGAATTAGGATCTTGCATCATACGAGGTTGACTATGTTACCATGGCCTTCTTGGAGCTACATAACATAATTTTTTTGGTGTTTGATTTGCTCCATTGTCCTCCTGGAAAACTTCCTTCAACCTTGGTAATGATGGGAAATATTTAGTAGCATGTGATTATACATAGATAACACAAATTTCAACATCCTATTTTTGCTCATTTTGCATTCTTAACATATCTACTTGTTCACTTAGATTGCTGAAATTTTTGGTTTTAAAGTTATCTATCAAATTTCCAAGTTCAACTTGACTTACCAATCTCGATGCTGATTTACTTACTCTTGTCCTTCCTATTGATACACGCTTACATATTTCACAAATTTCTTCAAATGATAATTGGTATACATCACCTATAATCATTAGATAAAGGAGATAAATCCATTCATCCCTAATTGTTATAAGTAAGAGGGTTTTTACTGTGTCAAATCCTAAAATATGTAATTTTCCCCTCTTAACATTATACACAAATCTCTCTATTAAATCCTCAAGGATCTAATCTTGTTTTTGAGTCACTCTAAAGATTTCATCTTTAATTTCACAATATTTATATTTTTTCTTTAAATATTCTTTGCATATCATTTCATGATCTTATTGAATAAGTCCCTAAACTCATGAAACATTTTAGAGCTTTATCCTTCAATGTTGTCGAAAACAATCTCAATTTTTGAGTGTTTAATAAGTAACCATAAGATCTGTAAAATATTTCAAATTCAAAGAGAAAGGTTTCTGAATTCTCTCACCTCATACCATGGAAGTTGGGAAGGAAATATGGAGAAATGTTCTTCTTATGAACATTGATATCCTATCTTGAATGGGAAATCCAAGAGGATATCCCTAATTGTCATCATATCCATCCATTTCTTCTACCTTCTCTGCCACCTCTTATTATTCTACCTAAAAAAGTGGATGGTGATGTGGTTCTTACTACACTATGTGATCAAGTGGGGGGTTTTCATATTCAAGTTTTTTTTGTTTTTTATAATGTTTTTTGAATGAGAATGCTAATGCAATGCAATTTTCTGTTTTTCAAATGAAATATGCCTAATGCAATTTTTTATTTTTTTGTGTTTTTGTAGAAAGTAAAATAAGTGAATAAACTTTGGAAGAAAATAGTGCATAATTTGACACCTCCCTAACTACGACGCTAAAAATATATGAGCCCCAGTATTGCAACAAGAATGTTGCAACTCCTAAGGCTACCAACTTTAATTATCACCCTAGGGTTCATACAAACTTAAGAGGTGTCGACACTATGTGTGCAACATGAAATGTGTCCTTCTTTCATTGATCTGATGTAATGAAGTCAATTGAAATGTGCAGATACCATTTTGCAGAAACCAATAAGTGCTCAAAAGAAATCAATGCAACCTATTTCTATGCTATTTAACTCATTAACAAAATAATAAACCCTAATTACAGATTTAAAGCTATGATGATGAAAATATGATGTACAAAGGGTATCCTGTGTCTTCTAGTTTGATTCCAAGGCTTAGGGAATGTTTTATGGTGATGGTAGGCAAAAAATAGGCTTAAGAAGCAATTCTGAATGAGATTTGATCAATTCTGCAAAGTGCTACAGGATGCTACACGATTGCATCTGAAATCATTCTAAGGACTCTAGAAGCGATATGAAGTCGAGGAAAGAAGGTGGAAGATTATAGAAGAGTTTAGAGAACCTTTTTAAGCTTATATCTACTCAGTTTCCCATCTTACACAAGGGGAAAGGTCAAACTAATGGTCAAGGTAACCAGATTTGCGGAATACTGAACTCGTAAGCTAATCTAAGCACCAGAATTCCTAAGTAGATCAAGTGAAAATGATATGGGGTGAATTTTGTTATTAAATTGGATAATTTTAGGCTTCAATACAAATAGAATAAACTTGAAATAATCTCATTAACATGTGCTAAAATTTAGCATAAATTTATTACTAAAACAAAAAAATTGAGAAAAATGAACTAGTAAGCCAATCTAAGTAAGTAAATGCCTAAGCTAATCAAGTGAAAATGCCATGGGATAAATTTTGTTATTAAGTAAAAAAAATTTAGGTATCAATCCAAGTAGAAACCACTTAAAATACATTTGTTAACAAATGCTAAAATTCAATAGAAAATTATCACTAAGAAAACCGGGAATTCTAGAACTGTGAGCTAGTAAAATAATCCAAGAATTCTAATGATGAAAAGGACCTTGCAAAGCTAGGAGAAGAATAAATAACACTTTTAATTGTTTAAATGAAACAATACAAATATTGCTTCAATCATTGATTAATATAACCTGTTGATCATATCAGCAGCCTATTAAATTTTGACAAGCGATCCCGCTTAAACCCTTCAAATCCCCTTTTTGTTTGGCCAAAGAAATCCTTTTTCTACCCATCGTTGCCCTTTTCTTCCTCCAAATTATATTATAAAAGGGCCGAAATACCGCATTATAATATATTTAAGGCCTAGCCCCTTTCGTCCAAGCCCCCGCACTTGTTCCTCCACATGACCGGAAGCCAAAACCGAGTGCTAGCCATGAACGCGCTTATCACATATATATATATATCGGACACGTTTATAACCGTCGATCTGTACAGATCCGACGACATTCAAAAGTCATCATCGCGCCCGTGTCCCACTCCGTTCATCACCCAAATCTCCTGTTCGCCATCCGATCAAACCATAAATCAACGGTCCGTAGCCCGTCTGCCCTTGTGGTCCCCGTGCCCATAAACACTGCGCGAACCCGCCCTGTTTCTATCGCACCGCCTTCGGGCGGTAGGCGGTATTTTATTTTTCGGAGCGATTCCATACAACGTTTGCTGCGTGTCTCCACGTACGGCTCAAAAACCACCCTCCATCACGTGTTATTGTTCGGTAACAGAAGTGGCGCGATATCGCTGTGAGCCGTCCGATCTGGGGTGCTCCATCCAGCGGTCATCGCACTCCGAAGCTGCGCGGGATTTAGCCGAGGCAAGCCGTACCCCTGGCCCACCGTCCATCACCCTCCGACACATTTTCAACTGTCGATCTCCTCCTGAGATCGGACGGTCCATATTTCTTGTCCACCCGCCATCGACACGTGTCCTCTGCCACGTCATTATTCCACGTGTGTTCATCACACACCCGTCCCATATACATATTCCATTCTAAAGCTGATTTCTAAGGTTTTATGTGTAAATTTCTGCATTCTGCCAACCTGCAACCAGAGAATTTCTCCGTCATTCGACTGTGTTTTTCCGCCATCACCATTCCACCATTTCACCATGTTGCACTGTCATCCTCGCTATCCCCGCTGCATCCACTTTCCCATGCACTTGTTTTCTTGACGATTTTGTGTATTTTGCAGGGTACGAGCGACGGTAAGTCACCACACTTCACAGTTTTGATTACAGTAGTGGAAAACACCGGAAGGGACCATTTTTCAGAGGCTAGAATTATGAAGAAAGGGTCTGAAAAGCTGTTACGACATGACCGCCATTAAAAGAAGCAGGGTTAAAATCAGTCAAACCCTCTAGAGTCATTCAAAAGCACAGATTGCGCAGATGGAGACATTAATGGAGTAGCAGAGAAATATCAGGGAATGATCGAGGAATTCAACGTTCAGCATTGAAGATCTTAAACCATAATTCAGGGTTTAGAAGGCAGAGGGTACCATTCACAGAAAATGATACCCTCAAGGTTTTATTTCAGCAGAATTTTCTCTCCAGGGAAGGACAGACTGCCCATAAGGTTTTTATTTCTCTACCGTGTCCCTGAAGAGACTTCTACCAAGTGCATTTATTTTAGTAAGCAGGCAGAAGATTAAATGCAGCGCTACAAATTCATCCAACAATATGGGCGTGCAAGTTTCAGCCATCCTGTCTTTATGAGGCAAATTAAATGATCATCACCTACCCCCTTTTCGAGCTTTATTTTTCACCTATAAAGCTCCCAAATAACAGAGGATTTAGGGTTCCAGATTTTATCAGAAAATTGTGTAGTGAAAGGATTTTTGTATACATTTTGTAAAACTCTTGTATGAAGGCTCAGAGCCCATAGGGTCTCAGTGAGGAGGAGTTCCATCTGTTAAGAGGATTTTGGTCTTTGGTATTTCACAATTTGTAACTTTCTCTTATATGTGTTATTTTAATAGATCATTTCATTTCATCCATCTTTCCTGTATCATGTTTCTGGAATGCGAGTGGCTCACTGATTTTTTGTATGGATTTATCCTAATTGATACCCATGCTCGGATTAGTCAAGCACTTTAAATATGGCTCAGGCATGATATTTTGTTCCACTATTCATCTAAACCATATTTTTGCTATATTAGTTTCTTTGGGAGGGTGTTTTTAAAACGCTATTGTCATGTATGGATTCTTAGATTGGTAAGCCCATTATATGGTAATATTGTGTATCTGGATATCAGCCCACAGATAACTAGTATTCTCTTAATATTTCATTCACAACAACACCTTCTGATAATTGATTTCTGTGAAATATCACTTGAATCGGCCCTCTTTACAGTAAGCTGTCTCTGAATTGTCTGTTGCTTTTTATATTGGGGTTTTGCATCTTGCCTTTGTAGTATTCCTTTCCCGGTGTCAGTTTCTGTGATTTTTGGTCCTGTTTAAATTAACCTTCTTGTTTACAAGAGATGGCATGAGCGCTTTCTATTGATAACTTCCTCTGTTATACCATATGCTCCTTGCAAATATAATATGTCCTAGGCACTGGTCTTTCACAAGTCAAGGCTGTCTCTAGGAGATACAACATAACCTACATCAAATGGAGCATGAATAGTAAACCTAGCAATGCAAACTAGGAACTAAGCAGAGAAATGCTGAGAATGAAGAGAAATAAAATAAATGGTACAAAATAGGGCCTTGAGGCCCTTGGGATGTCCAATCCCAAGGAGACTCAGAGTACATGAAGAAAACAAAGTTTTACAAGCTGAAAATGAGGTTGTCTTTCATGACTAAGAACAAGTCAAGTACATCACTACTGGAGGTGGAAGTAGAACTGTTGAATATCAAGTGTTCTTCATAAAAATATTCTAACCCATAGCGAATAATTCGGATTGGTACTTATACACAATTATGGGGAATTGGCCTCCTTAAAAGGAGGAGTGATTTCCTCCCAAAAATCCCTCAAATAATGGATTTGGTCTCTAACAACAAGAGTCTTCATTAAATGACAGGGAGTACATTTCTATATTTTCTAATCACTGTATCTCCAAAATTTGTTCAATAATTTTCTAATATATTGTTCATTTATTATCAAATCTTGGTCCATCCTATAGCAAGGATCAAGTCCCTATATTATCTCATCTTCCAAATTTTCAGAATCTTCCCATATTCTCACAATACTCTAGAAAATAAATAATATTAGACACATAATAAGCAAGTATAAATCAAATTCATAAGGACCCATTAATACTACAAATTAACTCTATAATGTGCAAGTAAGGGGGTAGAAAACATATTTTGAGTGTTTATTAATGTTCACATGGGCCTTAAAATATATATAATTTAGACACCCATCAACTACCTTTGCCTTCATTTTTTCATATGGTTATGGATTATAAAAAACTTCATTCCAAGCAGCCAAGTTTCTACATCTTCATGTTTCTTCATCCCTCCATAAAAGGTGGGTAGTTTGGCTCTCTTAAATTCTATTGACACATAACCCCTTTATCCATTTCTTTGATGATAATGCCTTTTTCTAGGGGAACTAGAATTCCTACCAGAATGGGGCTCACGAGTGCTATAGATTCTCTCTAGGGTGCTCATTGACACATTACCTCTCACTATGTATTCACTTTCCCAATTGTGCCTCTTCTTGGGCCTGATACTGTATGACCCATTTGTTTTATCTTCTGATGCAAAAGGGATCTTCCTGTGCTTACGACTAACCCCTGGTTCATGCTTCCTTTGCGTTTGCAAGTCTGAGGGGCTTTGTAGTATAATTAAATTTACCTCAATTTTCATTTGTTGAGCCCTTAATAGCCTTTAATTATCTTCCTTGCAACTCCTAATTTCAGTCCTAAGACTCTGCAAGGTATCCCTTAAGCCAGGATAGTCTTCCCCTCCCCCTTGGCCAATTGATCTTTCTTCTTCCCAATGTTGTGTATGGTTAGAACTATACCCTACCATCCTATTGTTCATTTCTTGGCTATTTAATTTATGAAATATCACCATTTATTGTTCTATGCGACCTTCATCTTATGTTATATTACCTTATGTGCTATTACAAACACACATAACTGTTAGTTTTGAGCATAATTCGACATATAACAATTGTCATTACCTTAGATCACTACTGAAAATCTACTAGTGCAATACTAGTTGAAAAATATGCCACAAGTTAGCACATCAATAATTATGAATTTGTATCAATCATTAATACCATGTTAATTACTCAAATAACATGATAATCATGCCACTCATACATGCATGCAATCCACCATAAACCAACTTTTAACACCTAAACATTTTTTTAATTAATCTTCTAAAAATCAATATGAACTCCCTTGTAGGAATCCTTGCCATTGCTTTACCCTGATAGATCCGATCTAGTCTGAGTGTTGAATCTGGATACTATGATACCACTCTGTAACACACCCCCTCCTAATACCCTATAAAACACATGTTAGGAGGAGGATAGTTACTGTGATGACCCATGATCCAAGGTGATGTTATGGAAATGTGGCCTAAATTTTTTTATTTATTTGACTTACTTAAAACCTTTGTTAGACATCACCATTACGCCCGTCTTGTCAAGACGAATATGGTGATATAAAGCTTTACCTCAATATGACCTTCAGATCAAGATATGTGACAAGTGAAGATCCAACGAATCAGAAAGTCTCGCATCATCATTTTGACCACGTGGCAACCATGTTGCTATACCCACCTAGCTAAGCTCCTAGCACCACTTGGCATTTATTTATTGGCCGCGGTCCTGTGGGTTCCTCACCCTGTACTATGCATTAATAGCAAAATTCCACACACATATTTATTTTTTGTGTTTCAATACTCGTTTGGTATATATCCTCTTTATTATTATTATTATTATTAATCTAGGTATATCTTAACTCTATATCTATCAAGCATTGAGAGGGATCAAATCTATCGAGGTGCAAACCCTTCATTAAGTTTTGCACTCAAAAAAGAGGTTTTATCCCTCTCGACCCCTGATAGATCTAGAGTTAAGACACACACACACACACACACACACACACACACACACACCTTTAAATAGACTATATTACATAAGAATACCATCGGAAAAACCACGGGTTGTCAAAACCTCGAGCCCAAAAACTGCTAATGATTTAATAATTAATAATTAATAATTATAATTAGTAATTTTATTTTTTATTTTTATATTTTATTTTATGTTATTTGATCGAGTCAAAATGTTTATATAATAGGACATTACAACATCTCTTTCACACTGGGTTGGCGAGCGCCTCTCAACGCAATTATTATTATTATTATTTTATACTAATTTAGATTTATCTTAACTTTAGATTTTCATGTGTTGAGAGGAATCAAATACCTAGAGGTCAGAAATATTTCCTATATATATATTTTTAAGCTTTCACCTAAATAGAGTTGAACCCCCTTGATATAAAATGTCCTAAATTAAGATGGATATGCACTATGTGCGTCTTTGTGTCCGCGCACAAACACACCATGTGTGAACTCCATTGGGATCACATATAACAAATTTCACATCTACCTCATATTAGGAACAAGAAAACACCTACAATGGAATAATAATTTTTTTACTTTCAAATATTTTATCTTTCTCTATATATAAAGTAGATATACTTTTTTTCAATTAAGGTGAACATTTAAATATTTTATATATAGCTGATATTAAAGTATTTTTTGTTATTAATATTTTTCTAAATGTCATATTTTAGCTCCATGTTGAGAATATAAGGAATTACACTTCCACCATAGTAAGCTATAGAAAGTTCCATTCAATGCAAAAATAGTTTTTTTTCCTTTCATTTTCTCTATATATGAGGTTGATATTGATTGTTTTGTTGTCATTAATATTTTTTTTAAATGTCACATCTCAACTTCATATTAAGTATTGAAGAAATTACACATCTCTCACATGCTAGGAAGTGCAAATAGTTTTTTTTTTATTTCTATTACTTTATCTCTCGCTAGGTCTCTTGATAAAGTTGATATACAATTATTTTTACTTAAGGTGGAATTTGAAATATTTTATTTGTAACTAGCATTGAACTAGTTTTTGTTATTAATATATATTTTTAAATGCCACATGTCAACTCCATGTTGAGCATGGAAGGACTTATACTATCTCCCTCATATTGGATTGTAGGAAGCATGAAAGAGATTACACATCACCCTCATACTAGGCTATAAAAAATGTCTTTGAATGCGATAATGCTTGATGCATTTTTCAACATAGTTTATTTTAAATTCCAATATAATACATAAACACATTAAATAGAGATATATATGATCCATTTTTTATGAATATATTGTACCTGTGTCAATTTCTTAAACATAAGAAAATGTTTCAGTGAAAGTAATTAATTGTTGGCCATATGAAAATAAGTAACTTTTAAAGTATTACTTATAATATTTTTAATCAACCAAAATTAACCCATTATAAGAATTGTCTTTTATAAAAGACATATTTAGTAAAAAAACAGAGTTTATATGCATCCATCTTTAACTTCATTGCAAAGTTAGGTCATCCGAGAAGGTCTAACTACAAAGATAATCGTTGACTTCGTAGCTAATTAACTTTGTTGTTGGACCCTTCGATGCCATGAACCTTTAATCAAGTTACAAACAAGGGTTTGTCTATGAATAATATTCACAATTTTGTTGAAATATGTAAACATGGTTCATAAAACCAATTAAGATAGAAATTGTATCAACAACAACAAATACTTACAAATACCTATTTGAACAAAATGACCATTTGGATACGTTGCTCAATACTATACAAAGAAGGTCGCCTTAATATGTCAATGGTGTTGGAAATATTGTCATTGATGGCAAAGGAATTGGCATCTAAATGTAGCAGAGAAAAACAGAGAAAGAATGCATCTACAGTTTGAGCTACAGAGAGAAGTATCGGTCAAGGAATAGAGACAAGCAGTGAATTGAAGCAGAGTTGTCCAGAGACAGAGGAATAGAAAACCTGGAAAATTGAGAAGAATGAGTGAAACTCTTATTCATTCGTATATGGTGATGAGGGATTGGTTCTAAACTCTCCATGACTTATATATTCAGCAGAATATTTTAGTCCCTATGGACATTTGTGAAATCTTGTGTTACTGACAGATGGGATTATGCCCATATAGACAGCTTGAATTGTGAAAAGCGTGAGTGTGTTGCTCAGAACATTTATATCTATGGAAGGAGGAGATTCGTGAAGTTATATACGATATCGGGTTGCTAAGGTCATGGTACAGTGAGCCACGGACGGGTTCTATATGTACAGGGCACATTATATATATATATAACCTGAGGAAGAATACTTAAAACAAAGTTATGCTTGAGAGATGGCGCAGATTAATAGAGTAGATAAGCGGAACCTTGGTTAATTTATTACACATAAAGGGCATAATTCATATATATACGCAAACGAAACTTGGAGTGCGGAGCAGGAATTTGATTGGATGGTTGATCACTATTTAAAAACTGCGAGTGAATAGTGAAGGTGGTTTTTGGGTTTCATCGCACCACCTTTCGACGATAGGTGGTATTTCCTGGATGGGGAGCGATTCCATAGAGGTTTTGACACGCGTCCCTGCAAAACCGCCATCACTGCGCGCCATCGCACGTTAACGATCGACCCAGGATGGCCAGCGATATTGTTGTGCGTCGTTGATCTGGAGGGAAGCCATTGGACGACGATCGCTTGATGAAGAGGCACGAACGATAATGAAAAGGCACGAAGATTAACCAAAGTACAAGCGGAAATGTGATTGGGTCGCTGATCATATATGTGGGCCCAATTTGAATTATTTTAATTGGTCCTTTTCACTTTAATGTTTGCGGGCTCAACCAAGATGGTTTAAATTAAATATTTATTATGGCAAAAAGCGATATATACCGTCGATCTGGAGAGCGTAATTGACTATATTTGTGGGCCCCGGGGTCAAAGGTTAATTTGTTTAAAAGCGTTGGATATTTTATAAAGCCCGAAGGGTTAAACATTAGTTAGAAGGCTTGGGAATTCAACAGTTGTAAATAGATTTATTTGTCAATTTATTTGAAATTGATAAATAAATTAAAAAGAAATCAAAGAACCCCTTGGGATAAAATAAAAGTAATACCGTCCATGAATACCATTAGAAATTAAATGGTTTTGACCCAAGGTTTTAATGAAGGCGAAAACTATATAAGGTGATGAGAATTATGAAGGATGGTGTGCATGCGAAAGGGTTGATAATAAACGAATATATTTAGAGATATCTGTATGAATAAAATCTGATATATCAGAATCTATTGCGCACCTGTGAATATAAAGATTGATCAAATCAGATGATGATTAATTCCTGGTTCAATCGACTGAAGAAATCATGAAGAACGTATAAGGGTTGTGAATGAATACTTCACTCTGAAGTATACCTGTATGGAATGGGAAACAGATTGCTGAATTAAGGATGCACCTTTGAAGAAATTGAATAAATTTGGTGGTTTGCAAGGTATGTTGTTGTGTAACCAGCTCCAAAAAGAGAAGAAAAGAGATATCAACGCCTTAGAAATGAGCCACTTCGAGGGGGCAACCTCCAATACATTACATAAATGAACAATTCTTGGATGATACAATTCACAAAACCTCCTTTCTATATATAGGAGTCCATGGGGCCATAATGTAATCCTAGTGGGCCACGATGTAATCCTAGCCGACCTAACAATAATAATTTAAGGGCACAATAATAACAAAATGGGGGTTACAAGGGTACAATAATAACAATAAGGGGTTTACACTAACAATAATAAGGGGCTATACTAGTGATATATGGACCTAACATGCCCCTCTCCTTCAAAAAAGTGTTGTCCTCAACACTTGAGTAGCTCCGGGTGCTTCTGTATAAAATTCTCATCCTCCCATGTAGAATCTTCGGTGGGTAAGTTCTTCCACTTGATGAGATACTCTGAAATTGATCGATTCCGTAGTTGTCGAGTTCTTTTTTCTATGACTGCTTCAGGTTCCAATATGATCTTCCCTTCCCCATCAAGTTATGGCAATACTGTTTGAACTGGAAGATTTTCACCTATAACCTTCTTTAAGCATGAAACATGGAAAACTGGATGTACTCGCGAAGAAGCAGGAAGCTCCAATTTGTATGCCATAGTACCAATCTTTTGCAACACCTTGTAAGGACCATAGTGCTTTGGCGATAATTTATTATCCTTCTTAGCTTGCTTGAGGGACATTTGTTTGTATGGTTGTAGCCGTAAAAATACCCAATCTCCTACATCAAAACTTCTCTTGCTGTGATGTTGATCTGCCTGTTGTTTCATTCGATTTTGTGCCAAATTTAGGTTATCCTTTAAGAGTTGGAGAACTTCTTGCTGATGCTCGATGTGATCTTCCACTGCTTGAACCTTCGAATTTTCCCTTAAAGATGATGTGATCGATGGTGGATGATATCCATAAAGTACCATAAATGGGGTCATTTTTGCTGCAGTATGGAAGGAAGTGTTATACCACCATTCAGCGAGAGGTAACCACTTGACCCATTGTGTTTGTTTATCAGATACAAAACAACGAAGATATCCTTCCAAACATTTATTTACTATCTCAGTTTGACCATCAGATTGAGGATGATAAGATGGGCTATGAGCTAATTGAGTACCCAAACAAGAAAATAACTTCGTCCAAAAATTTCCAGTAAAAATGGGATCTCTGTCGCTCACAATAACCCTTGGGCTTCCACGTAGCTTTTGAATTCTATCCATAAATGTAGTAGCAACTGTACTTGCTTTAAATGGATGAGATAATGCACAAAAGTGTGCATACTTGGTAAGTCTATCAACTACCACCATGATGACACTCTTTCCTTCGGACTTAGGTAAACCTGTGATAAAATCCATTTAAATCTCCTCCCAACGTTGACTTGGAATGGATAAAGGTTGTAGAAGTCCCAGGGTCTTAATTGTTTCCACTTTATTCTGCTGGCAAACCAAACATTCCGCCACAAGATTTTGAATATCGGATTTAAGGCCATCCCAAAAAAATTCTTTCTTCACCCTGTGGTAAGTTTTTAAAAATCCTGAGTGTCCTCCTAAAGGAGAAGTGTGCAATTCCGGAAGAATCTTTTGTTTTAGTTGGGAATTCTTACAAAGATATAAGCGATCTTTGTACCATAAGGAATCATTTTTCCAACTAAATGTATCAGATGTACTAGGATCTTGCTGCAAATTTTGAATGAGTGTCCATACATCTTTGTCCTTCTTCCATTCATCTCTTGATTCGGTTATCCAATCTGGTTGGATAATAGAAATGGCACAAAGCAATGCTTCCACCTCTTCATTCTTTCTTGAGAGTGCATCTGCAACAACATTAAGCTTTCCTTTTTTTTAGATTATTTCAAAGTCATAACCCAACATCTTTGTGACCCATTTTTGCTACTCTTCTGAAGATGGTCTTTGTTCCAAAAAGTGTTTAAGACTATCATGATCAGTTTTTACCTTGAAGTGTCTTCCCATTAGGTAAGTTCGCCATTTCTTTAGTGCATGTAGTATTTCTAACATTTCCTTCTCATAAATAGGTTTCTGTAAATACTTTCCCTTGATTGGACGACTTTCAAAAGCAATGGGTCTTCCTTCCTGCATTAAAACTGCACCAATTCCATTACCTGAGGCATCACATTCCACAATAAAGGTTTTGTGAAGTCTGGCGTAGCTAAGACCGGTGCTAGGCACATTGCCTCTTTAAGATGTTCAAAGGCCTTAGTTGCTTCAGGAGTCCATGAAAATGCATCTTTCTTCAATAATGTTGTTAGAGGTGCTGCTATTCTCCCATAATTCTTAACAAACTTGAGATAATACCCTGTTAACCCGAGAAATCCTCGCAACTTCTTTATGGTTGTGGGGACTTTCCATTCCTTAATGGCTTTAATTTTGTTAGGGTCTACTTTAACACCCTCGTGAGATACAATATGACCCGGATATTCCACCTCTTGTACTCCAAAGAAACATTTGGATATTTTTGCATATAATTGTTTCTCCTGCAATAGTTTGAGCACCATGTCAACATGTTCAACATGATCCTTCCAAGACCTGTTGTAGATTAGTATATCATCAAAAAATACTAGCACAAATTTTCTAAGGAAGGGTTTGAAAATGGAATTCATCAACCCTTGAAATGTAGAAGGTGCATTGGTAAGGCCAAAAGGCATGACCAAAATTCATAATGACCCTCATGAGTTCGAAATGTTGTTTTTGGAATATCTTCAGTCTTCATTCTAATTTGATGATATCCTGAACGAAGATCCAACTTGGTAAAATAAATTGCTCCATGTAATTCATCCAATAATTCATCAATCACCGGAATGGGAAATTTGTCTTTAATGGTGAGCTTATTGAGCTCCCTATAATACGGACACATTCGCCATGATCCATCCTTCTTGTGTACCAATACTACAGGAGCAGAGAAAGAACTTTGACTAGGTTGAATTATACCTGCCTCTAACATTTCTGCAATCATACGTTCAATTTCGCTCCTTTGGAAGTAAGGATATCTATAAGGCCAGATGTTTGGAGGAACACTTCCTGGAATCAAATGAATAGCATGATCATGATCACGAATAGGTGGGAGTCCTTTGGGAGTTTCAAACACCTTGGAATGATTGTCCAAGACTTGTTGGAGATCTGCAAAAATAGATGATTTTGATGTTGCAACTTCTAGTGAGCATAATTGTGCAATTACGCCTCGCTATTCTTTCTTTAGAAGCTTTGTCATGAAATTAGAGCTTATTATCCTTCTTGGCTTCCCCACAATACCCCGTAATTCGACTTCCTTTCCTTCTGAAAAAAATTTCAAGAAAAGTTCTTGAAAATTAAAAGCTACCGTCCCCAAAGATTGTAACCATTGTACTCCTAGTACAACATCAGCACCTCCCATAGCAATGGAAAGCATTGGACTAGTCAATACATATTCCCCCATGGTTAGCTTGATATTATGGCATTTTCCCGAGCAATTTATAGTTCCTCCATTTGCAACCATCACTTGACATTCTGGTGCTGGGTATAGGAAACAATTTAATTCCTTGGCTACCTTACAATGAAGGGTGCTACCTAAATCAATCAACACTATTACCTTTTTCTTCTTGATATGTCCTTCTATCTTGAGAGTTTGAGGAGTGGTAATTCCTGCCAGTGAATTACACGATATGGTCGTATTCATTTCTTCCTCTTCTAGGGCTGGTTCCTGGTGTATATCATCTTCTTGTTCATTTTCTTCTTCCTCTTCACAATCTATGTAAAATAATTTCTTCTCAGCACACTTATGACCTTTAGTGTATTTGCTATCACAACTGTAGCAAAGCCCTTTTGCTCTTTTTTCTTCCAATTGTTGTGGTGTCAACCTTGTAGGTTATGAAAATCCAGGAGTAGCAACACTTCCATCTTTATAGAAGTGAGTGGTAGGCTACCTTGTCGCCATAATTTTACATTCAATTTTTCTTGCCAACCTGAATGCCTTCTCCAATGAATCGGGTTCCAAAACGCGAACTTCATGTTGGATGTTATCCTTTAAAGTACTTATGAAGAGATCAATTCTGTGTTCCTCTGGAATATCAGTTACCCTTATATTCAATTTTTGGAAGTCCTCAATGTCCTCCCCCACTAAACCCTTTTGTTTGAGATTTATCAATTGGCTAAAGAAGGTGTTGCTCTTTGTATCCTCATAATGTGCTATCATTTCCTCCATAAAAATTGACCAAGTGACAATTTTTTTATGGGAGCAAAGCCATCGATACCATACAAATGTATTTTTTTCTAAGTGTAAAGTTGCAATGCGTACCTTTTGTGTGTTTTGCACGTTATGGAGATCAAAATATTGCTCCATCTGTAGTATCCATGTTATAGGATCCTTTCCATCAAACTTCCTCATATCCATTTTTGGAATATGGTGGTTCTTTCCGCCAACATTCGAGTTTATGGAATCATGATTAACATTTATTTTGTTCTCATCAGGAGGTTCTTCTCCTATATTTCTGCCATTAGGAATCATTTCTGGTTTTAAGCTTGTCATCAAGCCTTCCATGTATTCTTTTAGATCATTCTTCATGTTTTCCATGTTGTCTTTCATGTCATTCTTCAAACCGTCCATCTTGACTTCCACGCCATCCATTTTAGCTTCCATGCCTTTCTTCAAACCGTCCATCTTCACTTCCACGCCTTTCTTCAAACTTCCATTTCATTTTTTTTTGCTTTTTGCGAGAGTGAAATTTGTTGCACTTGCTCTTGTAATTTTGATAGATCATGTTGCAATTCTTCATCTTCATGAGTCATAGTAGAGCCTTCTAAAGGCTTAATGGGTGTTGAATTCTTTTTTGGGGCCATTTTAGAATCCAATATTGATATCTATTCTACAAGATGCCCTTGTAATCAATTCAACTTGATTCTTCAAACAAGACTTATGCAATTCGGAAAAAAAAATACACACCTTTTACTAGCTTTGAGGAGCTCGATATTGAAATTGAATTATCTCTGTAATTGAAAATCTTCGATATCTGAAATTCAGCCCTGTAGTAGCCCTCTGAAGATTCTTTCAAATGCCACAGGTCTGACCTGATTTGGATTCTCCAAGACAAAGTTGTGTCCAATCTCCCATAATGACCTAATTCTGGACTGGTTCAGTAGAGCGAACTTGTACGACTTGCCACGTGTCACTGTTTTGTTCTTTCTCTCTAAAATTGATAGCCAATAAACTAAAGGCCGTGTACTTGTGACCAATTTTGACGGTACTCCAATACAATCTCCAGACAGAGAGTTATTGAACTTTTCCCACGATCACCTCTTTAAGATGAAATTCAGGAGCCTGAAAAAGCACTACCTTCCACAGATCATATCTCTAAAAATATTGCGAACCAAGCTTTGAAATTTTTTGATGAATTTCCTCAGGATTTCCGCTTCGCACCATATGAATTTCAGATTCTGAACCTTCGTAGAAAAATTTTTATAGCGCAAATGCCACGATGACCTGTTTAGGAGCCTGAAAAAATACTTGACTTCCACAGATGATATCTCCGAAATTATTGCGAACCAAACTCTGAAATTTTTACACAGGCTTCCTCAAGATTTTTTCTTCGCACCCTAAAAATTTCAGCTTCTGAAACTTCGTAGAAAAAAAGTTATAGCGAAAATTCCACGATGACCTGTTTGGAGCAGCGAAACCCTAGAATCCAAACCTCTGATACCAAATGTTGTGTAACTAGCTCCAAAAAAAGAAGAAAAGAGATATCAACGCCTTAGAAATGAGCCACTTCGAGGGGGAAACCTCCAATACATTACATAAATGAACAATTCTTGGATGATACAATTTACAAAACCTCCTTTCTATATATAGGAGTCCATGGGGCCATAATGTAATCCTAGTGGGCCACAATGTAATTCTAGCCGACCTAACAATAATAATTTAAGGGCACAATAATAACAAAATGGGGGTTACAAGGGTACAATAATAACAATAAGGGGTTTACACTAACAATAATAAGGGGCTATACTAGTGATATAGGGACCTAACATATGTCGTGTGAAAATTGATGAAACAAGAGCAGGGGGTTGTAGCTCCCTTCCAGGAAAGGTTGGTAAAATGAGTGCAGGGGGTTGTAGCTCCCTTCTAGGAAAGGCTGGTAAACGAAAGAAGGTCGTAGCCTTCTGTAGGTGGGTGCTTGCGTGCTGGTATAACTCTGCCCCAGCATAAAATTGTAAGAAGTTTTCTGTATAATAAATATTGAAGACTGATATTACAGCAGTGGTGGTTTTCTCCCGAATTGGGTTTCCACCTTAAATCATGGTGTTCATATGTGTTGTTTATGTTTGATGGTTTGTTCTGTTATTTCTGTTCATGCTTAATGCTTGTCTGATGCAATGCTCTAAGTAAATACATAATAAGATATCAAGACATACATGTTGGATGCAGTACTGTAACATATGGTTTTAAAAGAAAGAAAAAGAAAAATTTCTCAGCCCAAAATACTGATTCACCCCCCCTCTTAGTATTTTTCCCAACAATTGGTATCAGAGCAGGTCCTTCTGGAAAATCTTAGCCGCTAAGAATGAAGATCAAGCAAGATGAGAAATCAAGATGGAACAACATCTATCAGGCCTCCGCTTTTCAACGGAAACAATTTAATCTTCTGGAAAACAAGGATGAGATTCTATCTCCGGTCTCTAGGAGCAGAGGTATGGGCAATTGTTGAACAAGGTTATCAATATCCAGCTGCAGTACCAACAGATCCGACGGAAATAAATAATTATGAAACAAATGCAAAGGCGGACAATGCTCTATTGGGAAGTCTAACCGAATCAGAATTTGTCAAAGTCATGCAGCTAAATACAGCAAAGGCAATATGGGACAAAATCATTCTAAGTTATGAAGGTGATGCAAAGGTAAAAAGTGCTAAACTCCAAACTCTCAGAATTCAATATGAGAATCTAAAAATGGATAATGAGTAGAGCATTGCCAATTTCTTTTTACGTCTTGATGATATTGTAAATCGTATGAGAAATCTGGGAGAAACAATAACTGAATCTACATTGGTTGAGAAAGTCTTAAGGTCACTAACAACAAAATTTGAGTCAAAATTTTCTGCTCTTGAAGAAAAGCAGGATCTTCAAAACCTTACTGTGGTACAACTTCATGGCATACTAACTGCATATGAAATGAGAAGAGGAGGACCATCTATTAAAGTCAAAGAAGCAGTCTTTAGAGCTTCTACAAAAGAGAAGGAAGTACAAAAAATAGAAGGATCGAGATATATCTCAGAAGAAGATGAGATAAACTTTGTAAAGAAACTTCAACTTGGGACAGGACGGTTCAGAGGTAAGCTTCCTTTCAAATGTTTTGATTTTGGAAGATTTGGTCATTATGCTGCTAAATGTCCTTATAAAGAAACACATAAAAAGGGGAAGGAAGTAGAAAGAAGGAATAAGAATCGTTTTAGCACTAGAAAGAGTTACTATACTCATGAAGACAATGATGGGTTATCTGATAGTGAGGAAGAATGTGAAAAAGATCTTAGAATTCTCATGGCATTTGAAAACGAATCTAGAGAAGAAAAGCATACTTTTGATGATGCTCTAGAAGACAGTGATTTTCTTGTCGAAAACAATAAACTCAAAATTTTCTTAGAAGAGAGTAAAATAACCATAGAAACTCTGAAAAATCGGCTTGAAGAAAAAGAGAGACACAATGAGAAATTGGAGTGTCAAGTAGTAGATCTAAGAAAAGAACTTGAGAAAGTAAAGACTCTGAATCTTAGATTTGCTAAAGGGTCTGAAACCTTAGATGAGATTATCAAGGTAAAACGTTCTCCTCTTATAAAGACAGGTCTTGGATATATTGGAGAATCTTCTCAGGCTTTAGCACCAAATTATCTAAAAGCAGTTACAGCGGGTTTACAACATGCTTCCACTCAGCAAGGGAATAAATAATCTTTACAGGTAAAGCATGATCATCTGAATTCAAGGAACACTAACAGGAATGTCTTTCAAAGAAACACCAATCAACAGGTAAATTCATATAGAAGATCTTATGATCGCAAAAATTTCTTCTTCAACGGACAATGTTTCTCATGTCACAATTTTGGTCATAAAGCTGTTCAATGTGTAGCATATAAAACTATCATGACAAGAGAAGCAAGAAAGAAAAGGATTGATATTGAAACAAAGAAGAATACCTATAACAACTTTTCTCCTCTTCAAAATGAAGTTGAATGTGCTTATTGCAATAACTTTGGCCATGAAGAATCTGAATGCAGGAGCAAAGTTCAGCCAAAAGAACATGTTCCTTCAAGCTCCAAAGTATGGAAAAGGAAGGAATTACAGGTTGAAAATTGTGGCATAGCGTTATTTGCAGAAGATGAAGAAAACCAATGGTACATTGATAGTGGATGCTCAAGACACATGAGAGGTGATAAAGACAAACTTCTTGCATATAGTGCTCTAGAAAAGGAAAAGAATGTTACATTTGGAAATGATAGTCCTGCGATCATTAAGGGAAAAGGGTCTGTTTTTCTAAAAGAAAAGGTTAAAGCTAATGAATTCATGTATGTGGATGGATTAAAGCATAACTTGTTAAGTGTAAGTCAAATGTGTGATCAAGGAACTGAAGTTGTCTTTAGTTCAAAAGAATGTGTGGTACGTGATCTTGATACAGGTAAAGCAATTATAAGAGGAAAAAGGACTCCAAACAACCTGTATATATTGAAGAACTGCAAAGAACAATGTTATTTGAGTAAATCTTCAATAAATTGGCTATGGCATAGAAGGTTGGGGCATCTGAGCTTTTCTCAAATCAACAAATCAAGCAGACTTAAAGCTATTTGTGATCTTCCCAATATCACTCCACCTGAAAATATCATATGCAAATCTTGCCAATTCGATAAGCAAACTAGGGTAAAATTTAATGCCAAGGAAGGATCATCAAGTAAGCCTCTTGAACTCATTCATACTGACATATGTGGACCTATGAGGAAAAAGTCACCACGTGGTGAAGAATACTATATATTATTCATTGATGATTTCTCTAGAATGTGTTGGATTGGGCTGCTTAAACACAAAGATGAAGCATTTGAGAAATTTCAGATCTTCAAAGCACTAGTTGAGAATGAATTAGATCTAAAAATCAAGTGTCTCAGATCTGATCAAGGAGGAGAATATACATTAGATGATTTCTTTGAATTTTGTGAACAACGTGGCATAAAAAGACAGTTTTATGTAGATGGCACTCCACAACAAAATGGTGTTGCAGAAAGAATGAATAGAAATGTTCAAAAAATGGCTAGAGCTATGCTCGATGATTCTGGAACACCTGACACATTTTGGGGAGAAGCAACACATACAGCAGTAAACATTCTCAACAAGGCACATGTTCGTGTAAATAGTGATAAAACTCCATATGAACTTTGGTATGGTAAACCTCCCACTGTAAAGCATTTTAGAATTTTTGGAAGCAAATGCTTTATCAAGAATAATGATGAAAAACTTGGCAAGTTTGAACCCAGAGCAAATGAAGGAATATTTCTTGGTTACTCCTCTAGGAGTAGGGCATATAAATGTTACAATAAAAAAGTTCGGAAGATTGTTGAATGTATTGATGTTGTTATTGATGAGTCTCCTGCAGTTCCAAAAGAATAAAAGAAAACAGCAGATGAAGATGATGATGACACATATCCTTCTACATCAAATAAGAATGATATAGATAGTGAACCCAATGAAGAACCCGAAGATGATTTATCTGAAAAAGCTCCATCTAGATATGTTCAAAAGAATCATCCAGAATCTCAAATTTTGGGAGAAAAGGGATCAGGTGTACAAACAAGAAGGACTCTTGTGGTATCTTCTAGCAATTTGGCATTTCTGTCCACTATTGAACCACACAATGTCAGTCAAGCCTGCAAAGATGATTTTTGGATTCAAGCCATGAATGAAGAGCTTGATCAAATTGAGAAGAATCACACTTGGGAATTAGTACCAAGACCTCATGACAAAAATGTCATTGGAACTAAATGGATATTCAAAAACAAGTTAAATGAGAATGGCGATGTTATAAGAAATAAAGCTAGACTTGTGTGCAAAGGGTATGCTCAACAAGAAGGAATAGACTTTGAAGAAACTTTTGCTCTTGTAGCCAGACTCGAAGCCATAAGAATGTTTCTTGCAGTTTCAAGCTTCCAACAAATCAAAGTTTATCAAATGGATGTTAAATCTGATTTTCTCAATGGTGATCTAGAAGAAGAAGTGTATATAGAACAACCAGAAGGATTCATTTTTGGAAATGATGAAAAACTTGTTTTTAGACTTAAAAAGGCTCTATATGGTCTCAAACAAGCTCCAAGGGCATGGTACTATCGTCTTGATACATATCTTCATCAACAAGGATTTTCAAAAGGGTCTGTTGATAGTAACTTATACACAAAAACTGAGAATGAAATACTATTGATTGTGGTAGTATACGTTGATGATATCATTTTTGGAAGTAATGAAGAGTCTATGAGTCAGAAATTTGCTTCTGATATGCAGTAAGAATTTGAAATTTCTTTACTTGGGGAGCTAACATTTTTTCTTGGATTGCAAGTGCAACAAGCAACATATGGCATTTTCTTATCACAAGCAAAATACCTCAAGCAAATACTGAAGAAGTATGGCATGGAAGATTGCAAACCTGTAAGTACACCAATGATAACCGGATGTAATCTCAGTTCTAGTGATGATTCCCCCACGGTGAATCAACCAGAATACAGATCTATGATAGGAAGTCTACTTTATCTCACTGGGACAAGACCAGACATTATGCATGCAGTTGGGATTGTTGGACGATTTCAAGCCAATCCAAAAGAGTCTCACCTTCAGACTGTGAAAAGAATATTCAAATATCTACAAGGAACTCAATATTTTGGACTATGGTATCCAAAGAATGCCGATCTTACTCTTCATGCATACACTGATGCAGATTGGGCTAGAAGTGTTGATGATCGGAAAAGCACTAGTGGTGGTGCATTCTATATGGGGCCCCGATTAGTATCTTGGTTCAGCAAGAAGCAAAGCTCCATTGCCTTATCTACAGTAGAATCAGAATATGTTGCAGCAACATCATGTTGCACTCAACTTCTCTGGATGATGCAAACCCTACAAGACTTTCAAATCAAATGTTCACCCCCTATCTCCAAGTGCCATCAGTATCTCAAAGAATCTTGTTATGCATTCCAAGACCAAGCACATTCCCATCAAGTATCACTTCTTACGTGAACAAGTGCTTGAAAAAAAGGTGAAATTGGAGTATGTTTCCTCCAAAGAACAAGTTGCTGATATATTTACCAAACCTCTACCCAGGGAAGCGTTCGAATATCTCAAACAGAAACTGGGAGTAGTCTCTGCCATGCAGAGGATCAGGTCTACTTAAATACAGAAGATTAAATTGGTTGTGAGGTGTTGTTGGGCATCTCTGAATGCACAGGCTAAGGGGGAGCATTGGTCATATGAAAAGGATGCATTGTTGGCATTTATAAGTCATCTTGTTATATTATGAAGATGCAGCATGATCTCAGGGGGAGCATGGTATTGTCAACTCTTTGCCATTGATGTCAAAGGGGGAGGAAACGCAACAAAGGGCTTCTATAAGACAATCAGAGGAAGAGTATTGCCATCAATGCCAAAGGGGGAGATTGTTGGAAATATTGTCATTGATGGAAAAGGATGTGGCAAAGGAATTGGCATCTAAATGTAGCAGAGAAGAACAGAGAAAGAATGCATCTACAGTTTGAGCTACAGAGAGCAGTATCGGTCAAGGAACAGAGACAAGCAGTGAATTGAAGCAGAGTTGTCCAGAGATAGAGGAATAGAAAACCTGACAAATTGAGAAGAATGAGTGAAACTCTTATTCATTCGTATATGGTGATGAGGGATTGGTTCTAAACTCTCCATGACTTATATATTCAGCAGAATATTTGAGTCCCTGTGGACATTTGTGAAATCATGTGTTACTGACAGATGGCATTATGCCCGTATAGACAGCTTGAATTGTGAAAAGCGTGAGTGTGTTGCTCAGAACATCTAGATTCTGTGGAAGGAGGAGATTCGTGAAGTTATATACGATATTGGGTTGCTAAGGTCACGGTACAGTGAGCCGCGGACAGGTTCTGTATGTACAGGTCACATTATATATATATATAACCTGAGGAAGAATACTTAAAACAAAGTTATGCTTTAGAGATGGCGCAGATTAATAGAGTAGATAAGCGGAACCTTGGTTAATTTATTACACATAAAGGGCATAATTCATATATATACGCAAACGGAACTTGGAGTATGGAGCAGGAATTTGATTGGATGGTTGATCACTGTTTAAAAACTGCGAGTGAATAGTGAAGGTGGTTTCCGGGTTTCATCGCACCACCTTTCGACGATAGGTGGTATTTCCTGGATGGGGAGCGATTCCATAGAGGTGTTGACATGCGTCCCTGCAAAACCGCCATCACTGCACGCCATCACACGTTAACGATCGTCCATCGCACGTTAACGATCGACCCAGGACGACCAACGATATTGTTGTGCGCCGTTGATCTGGAGGGAAGCCATCGGACGACGATCGCTTGATGAAGAGGCACGGACGATAATGAAAAGGCACGAAGATTAACCAAAGTACGAGCGGAAATGTGATTGGGTCACTGATCATATATGTGGGCCCAGTTTGAATTATTTTAATTGGTCCTTTTCACTTTAATGTTTGCGGGCTCAACCAAGATGGTTTAAATTAAATATTTATTATGGCGAAAAGCGATATATACTGTCGATCTGGAGAGCGGACTTGACTATATTTGTGGGCCCTGGGGTCAAAGGTTAATTTGTTTAAAAGCGTTGGATATTTTATAAAGCCCGAAGGGTTAAACATTAGTTAGAAGGCTTGGGAATTCAATAGTTGTAAATAGATTTATTTGTCAATTTCTTTGAAATCGATAAATAAATTAAAAAGAAATCAAAGAGCCCCTTGGGATAAACTAAAAGGAATAGTTTCCACGAATACCATTAGCAATTAAATGGTTTTGACCCAAGGTTTTAATGAAGGCGAAAACTATATAAGGTGATGAGAATTATGAAGGATGGTGTGCATGCGAAAGGGTTGATAATAAACAAATCTCTTTAGAGATATTCGTATGAATAAACTCTAATATATCAGAATCTATTGCGCACCTGTGAATATAATATTGATCAAATCAGATGATGATTAATTCCTGGTTCAATCGACTGAAGAAATCATGAAGAACGTATAAGGGTTGTGAATGAATACTTCACTCTGAAGTGTATGTGTATGGGATCGGAAATAGATTGCTGAATTAAGGATGCACCTCTGAAGAAATTGAATAAATCTGGTGGTTTGCAAGGTATGTCATGTGAAAATTGATGAAACAAGAGCAGGGGGTTGTAGCTCCCTTCCAGGAAAGGCTAGTAAAACGAGTGCAGGGGGTTGTAGCTCCCTTCCAGGAAAGGCTGGTAAACGAAAGAAGGTCGTAGCCTTCTGCAGGTGGGTGCCTGCGTGCTGGTATAAGTCTGCCCCAGCATAAAATTGTAAGAAGTTTTCTGTATAATAAATATTGAAGACTGATATTACAGCAGCGGTGGTTTTCTCCCGAATTGGGTTTCCACCTTAAATCATGGTGTTCATATGTGTTATTTATGTTTGATGGTTTGTTCTGTTATTTTTGTTCATGCTTAATGCTTGTCTGATGCAATGCTCTAAGTAATGACATAATAAGATATGAAGACATACATGTTGGATGCAGTACTGTAACATATGGTTTTAAAAGAAAGAAAAAGAAAAATTGCTCAGCCCAAAATACTGATTCACCCCCCCTCTCAGTATTTTTCCCAACAATTGGTATCAGAGCAGGTCCTTCTGAAAAAGCTTAGCCGCTAAGAAGGAAGATCAAGCAAGATGAGAAATCAAGATGGAACATCATCTATCAAGCCTCCGCTTTTCAACGGAAACAATTTAATCTTCTGGAAAACAAGGATGAGATCCTATCTTCGGTCTCTAGGAGCAGAGGTATGGGAAATTGTTGAACAAGGTTATCAATATCTAGCTGCAGTACCAACAGATCCGACGGAAAGAAAGAATTATGAAACAAATGCAAAGACAGTCAATGCTCTATTGGGAAGTCTAACTGAATCAAAATTTGTCAAAGTCATGCAGCTAAATACAACAAAGGCAATATGGGACAAAATCATTCTAAGTTATGAAGGTGATGTAAAGGTAAAAAGTGCTAAACTCCAAACTCTCAGAATTCAATATGAGAATCTAAAAATGGATAATGAGGAGAGCATTGCCAATTTATTTTTACGTCTTGATGATATTGTAAATCGTATGAGAAATCTGGGAGAAACAATAACTGAATCTACATTGGTTGAGAAAGTCTTAAGGTCACTAACAAAAAAATTTGAGTCAAAAGTTTCTGCTTTTGAAGAAAAGCAGGATCTTCAAAACCTTACTGTGGTACAACTTCATGGCATACTAATTGCATATGAAATGAGAAGAGGAGGACCATCTAAAGTCAAAAAAGTAGTCTTTAGAACTTCTACAAAAGAGAAGGAAGTACAAAAAATAGAAGGATCAGGATATATCTTAGAAGAAGATGAGATAAACTTTGTAAAGAAACTTCAACTTGGCACAAGACAGTTCAGAGGTAAGCTTCCTTTCAAATGTTTTGATTGTGGAAGAGTTGGTCATTATGCTGCTAAATGTCCTTATAAAGAAACACATAAAAAGGGGAAGGAAGTAGAAATAAGGAATAAGAATCGTTTTAGCACTAGAAAGAGTTACTATACACATGAAGACAGTGATGGGTTATCTGATAGTGAGGAAGAATGTGAACAAGATCTTAGACTTCTCATGGCATTTGAAAACAAATCTAGAGAAGAAAAGGATACTTTTGAGGATGCTCTAGAAGACAGTGATTTTCTTGTCGAAAACAATAAACTCAAAATTTGCTTAGAAGAGAGTAAAATAACCATAGAAACTCTGAAAAATCAGCTTGAAGAAAAAGAGAGACACAATGAGAAATTGGAGTGTGAAGTAGTAGATCTAAGAAAAGAACTTGAGAAAGTAAAAAATATGAATCTTAGATTTGCTAAAGGTTCTGAAACCTTAGATGAGATTATCAAGGTACAACGTTCTCCTCTTATAAAGACAAGTCTTGGATATATTGGAGGATCTTCTTAGACTTCAACACCAAATTATCTAAAAGCAGTTACAGCTGGTTTACAACATGCTGCCACTCAGCAAGGGAATAAAGAATCTTTACAGGTAAAGCATGATCATCTCAATTCAAAGAACACTAACATAAATTTCTTTCAAAGAAACACCAATCAACAGGTAAATTCATGTAGAAGATTTTATGATCGCAGAAATTTCTTCTTCAATGGACAATGTTTCTCATGTCACAATTTTGGTCATAAAGTTGTTCAATGTGTTGCATATAAAACCATCATGAAAAGAGAAGCAAGAAAGAAAAGGATTGATATTGAAACAAAGAAGAATACTTATAAAAACTTTTATCCTCTTCAAAATGAAGTTGAATGTGCTTATTGCAATAACTTTGGCCATGAAGAATCTGAATGCAGGAGCAAAGTTCAGCCAAAAGAACATGTTCCTTCAAGCTCCAAAGTATGGAAAAAGAAGGAATTACAGATTGAAAATTGTGGCATAGCATTATTTGCAGAAGATGAAGAAAACCAATGGTACATTGATAGTGGATGCTCAAGACACATGACAGGTGATAAAGACAAACTTCTTGCATATAGTGCTCTAGAAAAGGAGAAGAATGTTACATTTGGAAATGATACTCCTGCGGTAATTAAAGGTAAAGGGTCTTTTTTCCTAAAGGATAAGGTGAAAGCTAATGAATTCATGTATGTGGATGGATTAAAGCATAACTTGTTAAGTGTAAGTCAAATGTGTGATCAAGGAACTGAAGTTGTCTTTAGTTCAAAAGAATGTGTGGTACGTGATCTTGATACAGGTAAAGCAATTATAAGAGGAAAAAGGACTCCAAACAACCTGTATATATTGAAGAACTGCAAAGAACAATGTTATTTGAGTAAATCTTCAGAAAATTGGCTATGGCATAGAAGGTTGGGGCATCTGAGCTTTTCTCAAATCAACAAATCAAGCAGACTTAAAGCTGTTCGTGATCTTCCCAATATCACTCCACCTGAAAATATCATATGCAAATCTTGCCAATTCGGTAAGCAAACCAGAGTACAATTTAATGCCAAGGAAGGATAATCAAGTAAGCCTCCTGAACTCATTGATACTAACATATGTGAACCTATGAAGAAAAATTCACCACGTGGTGAAGAATACTATATCTTATTCATTGATGATTTCTCTAGAATGTGTTGGATTGGGCTGCTTAAACACAAAGATGAAGCATTTGAGAAATTTCAGATCTTCAAAGCACTAGTTGAGAATGAATTAGATCTAAAAATCAAGTGTATCAGATTTGATCGAGGAGGAGAATATACATCAGATGAATTATTTGAATTTTGTGAACAACATGGCATAAAAGACAGTTTTCTGTAGCTGGCACTCCACAACAAAATGGTGTTGCAGAAAGAATGAATAGAACTGTTCAACAAATGGCTAGATCTATGCTCGATGATTCCGGACACCTGACACATTTTGGGTACAAATTCAACATGGCACAACTCTATATCACATGTAAATACAAGAGATTAATTCTTACAACCTTTAATTTTTATGTGGCTGAAACTTATTGGTATATGCCTACAAACCATAAAATTAACCATATGTTAATATGGTTAATAACTTATATAGGATATCAAAATTTTGAAATTCATTGGGTTTATGTTGAATCCTTTGCCATGGGTGATGGAAACAGTTGCCATAATAGTAGTTGTTTTCACAAATGGAGAAGTAAGTGATATTTGGATTCTTAAAGAAGTTTTTATAATATATTTTTTCTCATATTGTTGCAGCACATTGTGGAGTATACCTCCATATTAGGAAGATTTCCTTGGAATCATTATATTGTTGGTTATTAATTTCATCATCAACCTCATATAAGAAAACAATATTGGAGATGTGGCAGTTGCCTTCATGGCATGTCATGCACTAGCCATGAATTTCTTAGGACAATGAAGAGAGACACAATGGTACAAGTGGTAAAAATTCCAACTTCTTATTTGCTATAATCTCATAGACATAGTCTTTGAAAGTTAGAGTTTGTGGATATTGAAATCAATCTTGAACAATTCATATTGGTAGCTTTGTTATAACTTATTCACAAAAGTATTTCATACTCTGAATTTTCAAGGGCATGAGGAGAAATACGAAGATAACATAGGTAAAAATATTGTAATTAGATTTAGAAAATTTGACACGTGGCATGTTGTACAAGTTCTCTCTAAAGAAGATGCCAAAAATAATTTGGAAAAGTTACCACAACTTTAACTTGGAAGCCCAAATTTTGGACATACCTATGGGATTATAGAGAAGATATATCACATTAATACATACAAGAATTTTAGACTCGAAAGGGATGAAATTGGAGAGACACATCATAAGAAAGGCCAACTAGAAGGATAAATTCCTGAACAAGGTTTTAAAAGGTATGCTAGATTAAAAATATCATAACTTTTGATTGGGATGTATGATTGAGGTGATTCAAAATCTACTGGAAAGAGAAAACATAAAAAAATATGTGTGGAAAATAATCATAACTATTTAACATCATTATTGGTAATATATTGAAGTTGTAAGTTAAGGTTTTTGGTTAGACATCACTTAAGAAGTAATGGAAACACCTAAATTCAATGGAGATGACTATAAGGATGAAATTGATCTTGAGCAATGACTAAATATGTTAAAAGTAAATGGTATGAATCTTTCAAGTGTGATAAAGTATTTTTCTTCATGAAACATTGATGTGGTGGATAGTATTAAAAATGATATTGCATTGAACATCACATGGGAAGTATTTGAAAAACACTTCTTTAATAAATGGATAAAGGATACAAAAATTTAGTATATGCATACAATTAAGACAAATTAGAACAAGTAAAGAGGAGAACAAGAGGAAAGGTGATGAGCTATATAAGATACAAAATCTTGATAAAGCACTCATTAAATAGATAAAATGAATTAAAAATGGTAAAGAGTAGCAAGGGGATATGGAAAAGGGAAACTTCAAGGGAAGAATTGAAAAAGAAGAAGATGACGAAATATATATATTAAAAAACCATAATAGAAAACTATTGGATGAGGTTAATAGACTGAAATAAGTAAAGAATCTTTATCGAAGTCAAGTAGAAATAATGATATTATATGAAAATACTACCAAAAGACTTGAAGATAAAATTTGTAAGAATATTGAAGAAATCCTACATACACATGAAGTAAAATTAGAAATGCATTCTAGAATGGAATAAGGACATCATAAATCCATAGATGAGGTTACATTGTAGCTTAAAAAGGAGAAAGAAGACAAGATTCAAGAAGGCCTCTAGAAGATACTTGAATAAGTTGAAATCAATCTAGAGGACGTGTATGTCAAATATGATGGAATTATCTCCAAGGGTAGAGTAATCAAATACAATGAAAATAGGATAAATGAGTCAACTATATTTGAAAAATATAAAATGAAATGGATATGCAAAGTGAAGGAAAGCCATCAAATGTGAAACCATACCGACATCCTCATTACCAAGAAAGATTTCAATGAAGGCAAGAATATCAATACCAACATTATCAAGGAATACAAGAAGATCCATGTAAACATTATCAATTAATAAAATGGAAAATTCATCAATATTCATAGAACATGGAATCACCAAATCATTATTCAACATGATGTTATTGAAGACCAACAACTACTAAAAATTGGAGAATTCGCAACAATAATACATGGAATCAAAGGAAATAAATATAAACGACAACCAAACATTAAGGATTAAGACCAAAATTATTGAATTTGTATGCTTGGATCATCATCAATGGAAAGAATGATGTAGGAATATAAGTAAATCCTATTATTTGGTTTCATCACATGTAACACCCTTAATTGCAAAGATTTAAGGAAAATGATTTTGAAGGAGGTTACTCTGTTATGACTCCAAGGGGGGAATATATTGGGTTAAATGTATATGGTATGAGCCAAAGGGGGAAAATATAGGGTTAAATGTACACATTATATGTAAATGTATATGTAAAGGGGTCAACCCAATGATAAAAGGGGCCATGTGGGCAATTTATGAATATATATGACATGTGATTTGGATGTATGAATGTATTTGAGTATTTGGAGGAGTTTCTCTTATTATTATTTATGTTGGAGTTGTTATTCATGCTCACATTGATGTACATGGTGTGTACTTCGAGTTTTTGTTTTTGGATCATAACATTGTGTTATGAATAATGTGCCTTAAAATTGATAAGAAGCCAATAATTATAGTACACTTTAAGGGGAAAACCTCCTTTTACAATGAATATAATGTATAAGAAAATATTTGAGGTCCTAAAATTAGGTCTCCTTGGTATATATAGAGGAGCCAAATGGTAAAATTATAATGAAATGGTAATATGAAACGTTCTGGCTAACATAACAATATAATAATAGAAATATAATAACACAATATCTACGGCATAATAAGGGTATTTTAAGCCTAGATGTGAGCTTGTCTAGGCTTAACACTCAAAAAATTTCATATGCAAGCCAACAAGTACACCATTTTTAGTGTTTACTAGTACATTGATACTCATGACCTTGTTTCTATGTGTTATAGGTAAAAATGACACATGCTCAAGACACGACACTATGAAACTGTTGGTTCATTAATTTACTTTGTAAGATTCCAAATCTTGAAGATGTTGAGCACAATATTATTTGCTCACTCATGAGTTCTATTCTTATTGATAAGAAAGGATGTTAGCTAGCATTCAAGGTTGATATTATCCTTCATGTAGCCAAGTTTCAAAGCAAGCATGCTTGTTGTCTTCATGCATTAAGATGATTTTTTATTTTATGATGATGTTGTGATAGGTGCATTAACTATTTGTTCAATGATAGTAATTATCATTAAGCGATGGGCGTAGATATATCTATATTAGATGGTGTCATTTGGTTATAGGAGGTAAAATAAATGTTTAAACTCCATGTTGCAACAACAAGTAATTTCGTAAGCATAAAGATACCCCATGAATCCAAATAAGGATGCTGGTAAATTTGCAATAAGACTTCAAATCTATCAACCAATAAAATAACATATACATTACTTTTAATATTTTATTTTAAAAAATAATTTCACTAGTGTTAAACATGAGAGAATATAATTTTTTTATAGTTATAGCTCAAACTAGTGTGAAGCCAATGTCAAACTTATTGCAATAGCATGTGAAGCCAATGTCAAACTTATTGCAATAGCACATTGCCTTTAATAAGACTAATAGAGCTTACGTTCCAATTTATTAAGAAAGTAAATTTACTCTTTTAACAAAAAAATCATTTTTTAATGGTAGTGTCTAACTCTTCTATATTTTAGCATTTTTTGAAATATGGCATTACAAATTGGGTAAGGTTATGTATTTTGTTATTTAAAATATATTTTTGAATGTATAGTTGATTCAGTATACTAAAATTTTTTAGGGCATTTGGATTGTGCAGATTTCATAGCTCAAACTTGTGAATCAAACAACCCTATCAGATTTTGGGAAAAATTGACTGAAATATATACCTGGAAAATAACCAAAATGTAGAAAATTTAGACTACATATTTTAGCAACAAATAACTAAAATATTTTTTTTTCCATGTAACAAAGCTCCCCACCTTCTAGCCCATAGGTAAGGGTAAGATATTCTATAAGGCTCTAGTTCATACAATAATAAGTCTCAAATCCAGCAAGTCATTTGCGAGAATTGAACTTAGTTAGAGAAGATAAAAATCATTCCTCTAAACCACCCTAGATAAACCTAATTAACAACTAAAATAACAATTATAAAACACTTCCCTAATAAGTTAAAAAAATATAATTTAAATAAATAAAAAATGTTAAATCTTAGACTTTTGTGATCCATATTGATGATGAAGTTGTCTTTTGGATTAATCACATCATTGAGATTTAGTCGACGTTTCAAACCTTTTTCCTGAGGATAAACCACATTTGATGGTTCAAAACGTCGACCAAATCTCAATAATGTGATTAATTTGAAAGACAACTTCATCATAAATAAAAAAATGTGTGTTTTTTTTTAAAATGATAATGATGCCGATTAAGGTCAATTAAGACCAAATGTGGCTTATTCTACCTTAAGAAGGTGATATAATACTTAGAATTCTTTATAATTTTACTTTATGCTAAAAAAAACATCAATAAAAGCATTTCAAGATCATAATAGTTTTGTTGGGTTAAAAGGTCAATAAAGTTGGTAGTGTGAAAAATATTTTGAAATTTAGTTGTAATCTAAGTATGAGGTGGACAACCTAAGAGAAAGTGCTTTTAATATTCAGCCCTGTTAGGGACACAAAGGCGATAGAATCTTTCATCCCTGGTGTTTTGGAAGTTCAACAATGTCCACTTTCACTATAAAGCTCATGAAAATTTCTTCTTATTTTAGCAATGTTTATTTTCTTCTTTACACTAGTGGTGTTTTAGACTTTGACCAACATCCAATTTCATTATGGAGTTCATGATAATTTTTTCTTAGTTTAACAATGTTTATTTTCTTCTCTACATTAGTCAAAATAGGGATATACATTTTATTTTCAAGATTTGGGTTGATCACCTCCTAATAATATCTTAGTTTCCTTTTTCCCTTTGACTCTTTATCACTTCACAATTTCTTCTTAAATTTTGATGTAATAATAGTTTTAATATTATTCTTATTCTATGAAATGATCTCTGTGTTTACCCCTCAATTGCCTAGCCAATATCATGCATCCTTATGCCATCCCCACTTAGTTGAAGCTAGTTTTGGCTAGAATTAGAAGCAATTTTAGGAAACTTCTTTTGTTTTATGTTGTTTAATCTCTTCTTATGTAATAGATTCCTAGTCATAGCCATGCTTTCAACAGGGAGATGTTTGCTTCATGTCACACACTTGAATTGAACACGGGAAGGAAAAATAACAAACATTCCTCCAAAAGATCCAAAATAAACTTAACAAACATGTTTTTATTTTTAATATATCCAACAATATCATATTTTTTATTAAATTACATTTAATAAAAATAAAAATAATTTCTTTCATAACTTGATGATTTTGTTTCGTATTTTTTTTTTTTGGATTTGAGAGAGAAGCTTTTTTTTTGGAATGATTTTATTTCATATTTCAATTTTATCTTTTTTTTTTTTTTTTTTTTGGAGTCAACACCAAGAAGAGATTTGAATTGGTGATCTTTTCACATGGAGTGCTTTAAAACTGTATCCACTATTTTAATTTTGTCATTATCTTTATTTTTATTTTATTCCAAAAAGATTATTATATTTAAAAATAAATAAGATTTAATTTTAAAATTGTGTTTTTGTTTTGTTTTTTTTGGAAATTCATAAAAACTTTACCTTCTAATAAGCCAAATTTGATTATATATATATATATATAGATTAATTTCTTTTTTATTTTATTTTTAATTTTTTTTCTTTAATGATAGGTCGATCTTCACCAAAACTATTTATTTATTAAAATTAGTAATTGCCACTAAAAGTGCAAAGGTACACCGAAGGAATAGAAGATTTGGGAAGATCATTTGGCCACTTAATCCAATGCAAAGCATTGTTAATCGTTTCTATGAGTGGAGGAAAATTACTTCTCGATAAGAATATGTAGATGAAAAATATCTAAATCCAATCAAGACTTACCCGGATGCCAAGCCTGTCTGTCAACGTTTACGTCAAATGCATCCTAGAAAAGCTGCTGCTATCAAAGCAGAGGTTGAAAAATTACTTCGTGCAGGTTTTATTTATCCAATTCCCTTAACGGATTGGGTATCTAATATAGTTCCTATGACTAAAAAACAAGGAACCATACGAGTATGTATCGATTATAGGGATATTAATCGAGCTTGTCCTAAAGACAATTATCCAACTCCCTATATCGATCAAATAATCGATGATTGTGCCGGCAGTGAAATGTTTTCCTTTATGGACGGCTTTTCAGGGTATAATCAAATAAACATACTCCCTGCTAATCAGCCAAAAACAACTTTTATTTGTCCCTGGGGGACATTTTCTTACTGCAAACTACCCTTTGGATTGAAGAACGCTGGAGCAACTTTTCAAAGGGCAATGTCTTATGCGTTTCATGACATTAAGCACATTGTGCAACCGTATCTCGATGATTTACCTGCTCATTCATCGCGCAGGGCTGACCATCTCACACATTTACGTGCTATCTTTATGAGATGTCAGCATTATCGAATTCGGCTAAATCCACACAAATGTGTTTTTTGTGTTGAGTCAGGTCGTTTACTGGGATTTGTTGTCTCGAAAGCAGGTATTCGCGTTGATCCATTGAAGGTCGAGGCTATTGTTAAATTACCTCCTCCTTCGACTTTACGCCAACTCCAAAGTTTGCAGGGGAAAGCAAACTTTTTACGTCGATTTATTCCTAACTACGCCGAGCTTACAAAAGGTTTTACCCGGTTGCTGAAACAGAACATTCCATTATTTTGGGATGAGATCGCTGATCGATCTTTTGGTGCACTTAAACACGCGTTGACCCATGCACCGTTATTGCATCCTCCCAACTACAACCAGGATTACATTTTGTACCTCGTTGCTTCTCATTCCACCATAGGGATGGTGTTAGTTCAGGAAGATGAATCTCATACTGAACATGTGATTTACTATCTTAGTCAAAATCTGCATCCGACTGAGATTAAGTATACGCATGTGGAGAAATTGGCCTTGGCAGCTGTTCAAGTTGTCCAACGATTTAGACATTACATATTGTTACGCAAAACTACGGTAATTTCTGATTGCAACCCTATGATGTACATTTTGACCAAACAGTTGCTAGGGGACAAGTATTCCAAATGGATAGTCATCCTGTAGGAATTCGACTTGGAATTTGAAAAATCCAAGGCAAAGAAATCATTGGGTTTTGCGGAGCTAATGTGTGATTTCCCCTCTACTGATACTGAAACTGTGGCAGAGCAACCCATTGCGGATGAATATCTGTTTCTTATCAGTACTTTTGATCCATGGTATGGAGATATTATCGTTTATCTCCAAACCCAATCTTTTCAGCCTGAAATTTCGTGATCTCAGCGACAAAAAATACGTTTCCAATCCCAACAGTATAATTTTATTGGTGATACACTTTATTGTCAGGGAGCAGATTCTGTTTTCTGACGCTGTCTTATTCATGAAGAAGCTGAAAAGGTTATAAATGACTGCCATTCTGGAGCATGTGGCGGTCATATGTCTGGGTATGCCACAGCCCAAAAGATTTTGCGCGCTGGTTATTTCTGGTCGTCGTTATTCAAAGATTGTATTTATGCAGTCCGGAAATGCCACAATTGTCAACTGTTCAATCGTAAGATGCACGCGCCACCCGCTCCTCTTCATCCCATAATTGCTGTTGGTCCTTTCACAAAATGGGGTATCGATTTTGTTACATGTAACCCTCACTCGGCCAGGGGGCATGCCTATATTATCTTAGCAGTAGATTATTTTACTAAGTGGGGTGAGGCGATGCCTACATTTTCGGTTGATGGCAAGAATGTTGCAACTTTTGTGTTTAATCACATAATTGCGAGGTTCGGTGTTCCTCAAGCGATTATTACTGATCATGGAAGCCATTTTCGAAATGTCATGATGACTGAATTAACAGAACAACTTGGCCTGCGTCACGATAGTTCCACTCTGTATTATCCGCAAGCCAATGGTCTGGTCGAAGCTATAAATAAAGTTTTAGTTACCATGATCAATCGAATTATTGGTATTCACAAAACGAATTGGCATTCCATGTTATTTTCAGCACTTTGGGCATATCGAACCTCAGTCAAAACATCAACTGGTTTCACTCCCTTCCAACTCGTTTACGGTTTGGAAGCTGTGTTTCCGATTGAATGCGAAATTCCATCTTTGAAATTAGCCATAGAATTACTCCCAGCTACGTCTGAAGAGGAGAAGCGTTTTTTATACTTGGCTCAATTAGATGAAAATCAGAGAAACACTGCAATAGCAAACGAGGCTCATGTCAAAAGAGTTAAAGCTCAGTATGATAGAAGTGTTACCCCTCGAAATTTTTTAGAAGGAGACCTAGTTTTAGTTTATGATCAAGCCAACGATAAGCTAGGAGCTAGAAAATTCGTGCCCATGTGGCATGGTCCTTTCATTGTTAAGTGAAAGCTAGCAAAAGGGGCCTATGAGCTGATAGATTTTGATGATATCCCTTTAGATAAACCCATAAATGGGCCATATCTGAAGCAGTATTATGCTTAAACTTGGTATGGAGATCTTTTATTTTTAGGTTAGATTTCTTTACTGTTGGTGTGTCTTAGATTAAAAAGGTGTGCCTAGTTTAGAAGTGTGGTTTTTATCACTTTTCCTGCTTATTTGAGTTTTACTCTTGATATTACAGATGTCGACGTCTCTTCAAACCTACATTGGTTTTTCTGATGGTGCTTGTCGTAGTACACGAAACATTTCTTCCGCAGCTTGGGTTATCTATTCACCCTCTTGGCTGCAACTGGTTGTCTTCTTTCATAGGGTTGGAGATAGGCTAGTCGCCGTGGGCCCACATCTGTATTTAACAAACTTTTTTATTATTATTTAACAAGACGATCAAAAATATAAAAAAAAATTAGAAATTAGAATTCATTGAAAATGATTTTACCCGAGTCATCCCACTGTTCCCTTGTTGGGAGAGTCATCTCCCGGTCGCCACAGAAATCTATCCCCGGCATACGGAAAGTCCTCAATGACAAAAATTTGGCGATCCAGCCAACGGAAATATGAATAAGGAAATCAAACAATCTCAGCGCCTTCAATACCGTGACGGGCCATCAATGCGGTCCAATGAACCATCCTAGGTTCTCTAGGTCGTCCGACATCAACAGGGATACTCTGTGGAGCTAGCATAGGAATCCTCTCTAGAGCAAAGGAGACGACGATGGATCCATATCCAAAGTTATTCAGTTTCCCATTTTTCGCTCTAGTTAGTTGGCCTTTTATATCAGCCAACACAGCGTCACACCAGTTGAAAATAGTGTCGCGAAAACAGTCCACAGCAATGCGCATCTGAGAACCGGTAGCTACATACAATGCTGCACTCCCACACAGCCTGGTAACAGTAAATGCAATAACTTTCAGCTTGGGACGGATGATAGTTTTTATATCAATCCGTTGGTCCCTGGGGTCTGCTTCATCATTACAGAATTCTTGTCGAAGACTAGCGACAGTCTGGCCACCAGGCCTAGTCCCAAACAAGGAGAGTTGTTCACCCCTCTTGGACAAACCAGTCAGAAAATAAATGTCCTCCAGCTCGATTTTGAGCCGGTGGCCGCTGATAATGAAACACTGGTCCTGCACGTTCCACCTGTTTACCAGCCATGTCAAGAGTTCTGCCTGTGCTCTCATGCCTTGGATGGCCCAGAATTTATATATACCGCATGCTCTTAATGTTTGCATTGTGGGAAAATGGAGCATTGCAGCGTAATCCACGTCCTCATGTTCACGTTCTCTCCAAATCAACATCTTGTTAATCCTACAATGCGTAAAAAGATAGATTAGACCAATCTAATTTGAAAAATTTTGGGCGGAAAAAGAGAAATTTGAGTTTTAAATTTAAATGCGCGGGGACCGCACTTTACCTTTGTAAAAAGTGCGTAGGAACGCACGTGTTTTGTAAGGAAAGTGCGGACCTACGACTTTTTTCTTTGTATAAAAAATTCGGGGTCCGCAGGTACCATGTGTGTCACCTGCGGACCCCCGCGGGTGATTTTCGAACCATATTTTTCCCTTAAAAATAAAATTTAAAGCCTAAAAACGGATTGTAAAGGGATGAAATACAAGATTAAGAGGTCGTGGATTACCTGGGACTGACGGTTCTCAATTTCAATGGATGGATTTTCCAGAATCTTCATAGGAACTTTTTTACCCAAAAGCTTCTACTTTTCACTCTGAACTTGAACAGTAAAAATGAAGTTGAAAAAGTCCTTTTTATAAGTTTTTTCGAATAGATGAATTTTTAATTTATTTATTTTTCACTTTAAAAAGGGTATTTTGAAAGCATTTTTACTTATCTTAAACAGGTATGTGTAATGTTTCAAGTTTTTGTGCAGAAATTGGATTTTTCAGGAGAATTGATCATTTTTCAACAAAGAGCATACTTTTATCACTTTTTCGGACTCTTTCAAAAATTCACGAAAAAGAAAAACATTGGAGTTCTCTTTTAAGCCCCTTTTCAGATTCTCTAAACATGAAAAGATTGCCGAGTACTTGATTGTTTGAACTCGTTAAAGTAAATGAATAATCGTCCCTTCAGTATATGTTTACCCCTTTTACGGACTGAAATGGACTATTTACGAAAAAGGTATACGTTGACTAATTACGGTCAATAGAGTTCTCTCTCGCATTATTTTATCCTTTTTCGGGCCCGAGAGACTAAATTTACGAAAAAGTACACCCATGGAGTTTTCTTAAGTTTTTTCTTCTGACTCCCTAAAATTGAAAAACACCGAGTTTCTCCTATACTGGACTCGTTAAAATTTAATAGTAAAGGACCTGTTCAAATTTCAAACAGGAACGAACCACTCCTTCTTAGGGTTCGAATCTTAAACTAAGTTGGACTCATCCAAAGGATGAGCTTATAAACAAGCAAATGTTATCCTCCTCAAGCTTGTCAAAAATAAAGAGGTACTTGCCAGAAATGGTGGGGGAAAAGAGAGGAAAATGGACGTGTTTGTTGTATTTTGATTCTTCGAAAATTCAGTCGACCACTCTTGAACACGACACTTTCATCCACCTGGGTTGGGAAATCCTTTGCCTAATAGTTAATCAAACCTCATTTGAAAGTCTTCATCCGGTTTCTGGGTATTAGCTTTGGGTCAATTGTTACCAAACCATCTGCAGTGTCGTTATGTGTTCAAGAGGACAGTTTAAATAAACCATTCATCTGCAAAATATCTGTCATCCATTTTGACCATCCCTGAGTCAGTCCCTGCCAATATATTTTCAAAACTTGATCTATGATTTCGTGTTGTGGGCTTGCCTACAATGGATCGCTTTCTATCGATGACAACTCATTATCTGGGAAGTTGATCTAGAAATCGTCAGTACCTTGAAATCTGCATGCCTTAATGGCAGGTTTCTCGCCTTCGACGACAGGTTGCATCATTGACCTTCGATCGAATGATTCCGTGACATGTTCGACTTCAACTCACTCATTCACATTTCATGGATTGTACTGGGTACTTTGAGAGCCATTGACATTACTGGTGGTTACTCTCACACTTGTTAACAGTTTATATCATTGACTGGTAATCAAGTGGTTTCTACCATGTTCGACTTCGACACATTCATTCGCATGGATAGAATCGTACTAGTTCGAGATGCCGAAATCAAGACCCTGGATCTAGTTTCTACCATCCAGGCTGCGAGGAATTTTGTTATCATTTATACAGTAGACTATTTATAAAAATATGGCTGCGTCCATACTGTGTCTACACATGTCTATACTGTGATGTACTCAAAATCATTCCTATATCAGAGCAGTTGAATAAGTTTTTAGTTAGTTTAATCTAAGTATGGGAATGCCTACTTCAGTGATGATACATATACACATATATTTTTCATTGAATGTTTTTACAGGTGCTGACTGGGGTGTCCACAGGATGATCCTTGAAATGATAAAGTACTGCACTCTTCATATATGGTAGACTCTAGCATCATCTATTCCAGACTTTGCACTTTAGGGGGCAATCTATTACACTGAAAATTGTCATCCTGACATTCTGCCATGTGTATGAGCTCATTATTACTCATACTTCTCCCTTTAGCAAGTCTAACATATCAGTTCCTCATGTCAAGCCTTCAAAATCAGAAAAAGTTCCTAAAAGTCTCCTAAACTTTGGTATCGTACTTTCTGGCTATCTTGCCTGCGGTCCCGCACCCAATGTTCAGCTTGCCTGTGTTCCTGAATGCACTTTATCTTTTTTATAGGTGCGGACCCCTGTAAGACTAAAAAGGCGCAAGTAAAATCCCAAAAATCTCAATTAAAGTACTTTCTGGAAGCTTCTAGAATGGATTTTGCGGTGGCAGAACCGCTCTTGTAAGGTGCATGAATCCCTTACCTTATGGAGCTAACCCCTTGATGTGAGGAGCTTATCCCTTTGAAGGAGGATTCTATCCCTTCATGCTTGGAACAGAAAACCTCCTCTTTTCCACTATAAAAAGAGGCATTGGGTAGCCTCAAAGGGAGTTCAAGCTTTTAGAATATTTGAAGTTAAGTGCTGTTGAGATTTAGACTCAGTTAACTAAGACTTTTGTGAGGAGAGATTGCATACCTCTACTTGTCTTGGTTGGAGGAGTGCAGAGCTTATCAAAGTAAAGCAGACTCCTGCTTCGGACCTCGGAAAGTCCTGTGCAACATCAAGGCTCAGGTTGTAAGGATTTTCTTCTTTTGAAATTAATACAAATATACTCATTTTTCTCAATAAGCTTTCAATCAATGGTTTATTTCATAGATTCTTTGATCACTATGATAAGCATGGTTTATGATGATTTCTATACAGGTGCTATGTAATATTTTGCTTGTTTGTGACTGCAGGTTTACGAGGAAAACTCCTTCAAGCGCGCGAAGGACAACAACGACTTCAAACAAGCACTGGACAAACGGTAAGTCCTTAACACCTCTATAGAGATTTTCATAGATCGTATATGCTTAGAGAAAGATTAGTCTATTTGGTTGTTTGTTGCTAGATACTTTTAGTACTAGGGAGATCGGTCTTGTCCGCAAGACGGATTAATCCATACAACAAATTGGCGACTCCACTGGGGAAGAACTTGTTGTTTTTGGTTCTCTTTTATTTTGATTTGAGGAAACGTTTTCTTGGTTTTTGATTGATTGAAATCTTCCTGGGTAGCTTATATTTTCTCTGTTTTTGAAAATTTTGAAATCCTTTAAGTTTTTCTCTAGTTTTTCCTGGGACCGCACTTTGCCTTGTTTTCACAGTGCGGGCAGTTTCGCACTTTTCCTGTGTAAACAATGCGGGACCGCACCTGTGATATCCTGGAGCCTGCGGACCCTGTTAAAGTTTTGAAAAACTTCAGATTTCTTTCTTTAGTTTATCTTGATTTTGATTTTCAGTTTTTGTTTTCTGCCCAGATTGATGATTGTTTCTGTCAAAAGCTTTCTGTTAATAAATCTCAGCAGTATTGGTGTTTTGATGATTTTCTAGAAGTTTTGCGTTTTGGATTGCATTTCACTTGGTCTTTGTAGCGATTTGAAGCATTTGAAATTTTGAAGTACCTCAGATTACCTTGGTCTTTTTGGTCTTTTTGCTGGATCTGACCTGATTGTGAAATCATCCTTTATTGAGAAATAGAGTTACCTGTTTCTTTGCAAATCTTCGAAAAGAAACTTTGTTATTGGTTTTTGAATTTCATTTAAAAAAAAAACATAATTGAGTGTTTTCGATCTGTTTGTTATTCTGGACGAATAGATCCTTAGTTTTCTGAACAACTAAGTTAAAACATTCTTCAAAAAAATCTTAAAGCTTTTATTCATTTAGATTATTAAAGTTTGTAGTTTTGAGTGCTATTAAACTTTGTAGATCTCGAAATTAGTTTGTAGTTTTGAGTGCTATTAAACTTTGTAGATCTCGAAATTAGTTTGTAGTCTTGAGTGCTTTTAAAATTTATAGATTTCTTTTGAAGGAAAATTGTGTTGTAGCTTCGAGTTTTTGGAAAGTGAAAGGATTTTCATTGTGAGCTTTGATAAATTGTTGGAAAAGACAAAAATAGTTTCTTTCAATTGTTCTTTATGTTTAAAGAAGGAATTGTTCATTAAAAGAATTGCATTCTCTAACTTTTCCTTAATTATAATTTCATTGAAAGAAAACAATCTGATTATCATTTTTAGGTGCATTTTTAGTGTCTTTTGGAAATCGAGTCATTTCACACCATCAGAGTTTCATTTCCGCACCCATTGACTTAAGAAACAACTCTTAAAAGTAACGCTTAATTAAAATTCATCTAGCAATATTTTTATTTTCTAGGGCTCTTATCACCAACATAGCTTAGGCTAGTATCTTGGAGTAGGGAGTAATTAGCTCTCCAAGGTAGTAAAAACAAACAAGTAGACAAATCTTGCGGTAGGAGATAAATCCAATTGTAATTTGTATAATCTGGGAAGCTTCTCTTAAAGAAGTCAATCACGAGATCATATCCAAACCTTTGAGACAATCAATTCTGTTTCATTGGGGAAGATAGAAGATTTTGCGCGTATTACAAACGGTAAACCTCGGATTAACCATTGTCAAGGAGCCTGGGGTCACTTGTCGGTAAACCTCGGATTAACCATGTCGAGGAGCCTTCAAGGGGATTGAGCTTGCTACTCTGCCCTTGCGCGTGAAATCGGATCGTAGACTGTTCCCCCAGTTATATTTGTTACTTTTTGTAACCTTAGTGTCCATTATCTTAAGATTATTTCCTAAGGTGACGGTGAAGGAAATATCTCACTGTACCTGGAGCAGACGTCGACTAGACTCACTTGGAATTTCTGGGGGGTTCTCTTCACACGAGATGGTTTTGTGAGGAAACTTGTGCCAGTCTATTTCATTAAGCAGGTTTTCGGGGTAACTGTTCCAACCTCCCTTTCTGTGTTAAATTTCTACTAAGTTGGATTTCATCACCAACTAGTGTTTTTAAGTACGGAAAGTTACTATTTGTGTGTGGTTTGAATTCTTAGATTTTTTAAGCGTGTGATTCAGCTGTTTGTTTCTTTAGAGACTTTAGGTGTTTTCATTGAAATTTTCTTTGTTTGCGTGTGATTATTTAATATTTAATCGTGGCAAAATTGCCAAGACAATCCCGGAGACTACAAGGGAAACCCCCTGAATATTCACCGAGTCAGCTTGAAGGGCTTCGTGCTCTGGTATCATCCAGTAGTGGTAGGATTAGATCAATAGAAATTGGAAGTTCATCTATTTTTGTTCATCCTGATCATATAATACCTACAACAGAATACATTCAAGAACCGATTTCAGTTTCTGAAGTTACTATTAGTGTTCCTGCTTCTAGTGAACTGGCTGACGAACTTGAAATCTCTGAACCTGAAACTGAACCTTCTGTTTTAGAAACATCTTCAGGATTTATTTCACCAACTTCTAGCGATATTGATTCACCTAGGGTAAGAAATATTGTCACTGACGATCTTCCAGCTGGTCTTATTTCCATTGAAGAACTTACTAATCCAGACGAAGATATATCTCTTCCCTACTCCCCTCAATATTTAAATCTTAGGGAGCATGAATCTATTTTCTACAGCCCTATTCGAACTAGTGCTTGGTATTTATATTTAACAAATTTTTTAGAGAATCCAGGTCTTGCTTTTTCTCCACCTCGAGTTCCATTTCATCCTACACCTAGAGGTTACTATCTGCCATCCATTATGGCTGGAGAGTCATCCGTGTTTTCTCAAACACCGGAATCATTTTTACATGGTGGTCCTTCTATTCCTTTGGGATATTAGGCTTTGTCTGGTACTTTCTCGGGAGCAGCTCCTCAACCAATTGAACAAGTATCGTCATCTGGTAATAGTGGTGTTCAAACTAAAACGTTGAACGCAGCACAAATATATATGATGTCTAGTAATGTTCTGAATCCTCAACCTCAAGGCAGTCAGTTACCGCTTGGGGGTCCAACACAGGGAAGTCAGTTACCGCCTGGGGGGCAACCTTTAGGTAGTCAGTTGCCGCTTGGGGGGCAACCTTCAGGTAGTTAGTTACCGCCTGGGGGGAAACCTTCAGGAAGTCAGTTACTACCTGGAGGGCAACCTCAAGGTAACTTTTTCCCGGCACAAACTGTGGAATCATATTATTTTGGGGGACAACCCCAAGGACAGTACACACCTCAAGGGTATCAACCTTCAGGACAGTACATGCCCCAAGGTCAACCCCAAACTCAATATGCTCCTCAGGGTCCTTATCAACCTCAGCTTTAGTACGCACCTCAGGGTTATCAACCTCAAGGTCAGTACCCAATTCAAGGTTTCCAACAGCCTTCTGGTCAGTCATCTATTCAAGGAGCCGGAAATGTACCACTCACTTATCAACCCTACGTTCAAACAGGTTATGGTCCTTACGTTCAGCCTTCTGCAGGGCAATACCCCGGAATGAATATGGTGTGGGATCCGTCCCAATATCAACAGCCTATGCAGCCTAATGTGCAGTTGCCTTATCAACCTAGACAGCCTTTGATTTCTGGTCCAACTCAGCAACTTTTCTAGCCTACTATTCAAACTCCTGCACCTGGTCATGTTCAGCAAGCCGGTCCTAGTTCGCCTAAGACTCCACCTCAAACTGCTGCAACAACTGCTACGTCTGTTCAACCTGTAACACCTGTTTCTGGAGTATCTGTAACCTCGAGTTCGTTTATCCCTGCCTCTATGAAAATCCCTCAAGTCTCTGTACCCTAGCCAGGATCTTCGGTTCAGACTTCGGTTCAGATGCCTACGGGACAAGCCGGTACAAGTAAAATTGTCACAAGTCAACCGCAATTCACGTATCAACCGTACCAGGGACAACCACAATTCGGTCCCTATACACGAAGTCCAAACTATCAGTATCAACCGTACCTTGGATATACTTATCAACAGCCTCAACAACCCCAGTTCAGTACGATTAATCCTGGTTTTCCAGGAGGTTATACAATTCCTAATGCTAATCCGATTCCCAGCTACCCTGGGTATCCACCTCCTGGAACTGCTTTGGCTACTCAAGGCTTTCGTGACCCTAACCGTCAGTTACCCTTTATCGCAACTTTGGATTTACCTGATTTGACATGCCTTACAAATGATCCAATTTTCTATTATCAGTACTGGCCGCTGATGCCGCATAAGTTGCCCAGTGATATACCAAAATTTGAAGGTAAGCCAGGAGAGGATCCATCAAATCACGTCATGACTTATCACCTTTGGTGTGCATCTAATTCAATCATTGATGATTCGATTCGCTTACATCTTTTCCAAAGAACGCTTATTGGTCTTGCAGCCAAATTGTACATTGAGTTATCACAAGGCTCGTTTCATAATTTCAGTCAGTTAGCAACTACCTTCTTGACTCATTTTCAGTTGCCAGTCAGATACGACAATGGCACGGAATTATTAACTTCGCTGAAACAATCCACGTCTACGTATATTTCTGATCACATTTATGAATGGCGACGTAGGAGACGTTTGGTGAAAGTTTACATTCCGGATCAAATTTTGGTGAAATGGTTTGTTAAATCATTGTTACCCAAGATTACTGAAGATGTTTCTAAGGCTGGTGTTGTTACTGAAGAGCAAGTAATTGCTCAAGCTCAGTACCTTGACCTCATTTACACACAGTCGGGTACTTTACATGAAAAAATCCCAGACCTTCCAAAACAAGGTCAAATAGTTGCTGCTCCTTCAGGGTCTCATGCCACTGATGGTATGATTGGTACAATCAATACTAAAAGTAAGAAGAAATCTTCAAAGAATTCTTCTCCAATTATAACTTTACCCGATTCCCCGAAAGGAGAATCTTCCCCTGAAGTTTCTTCCGATATTCATGTTGTGGAGACATCCACAGCTAAATCTAAATCCGGTAATAAAAAGAAAGGGAAGAGTAAAAACAAAAAGAATTCGAAAGAAAAAACTGATAAAAGTGAATCCAATGACGAAAAACATAAACCACGTTATCCTTGTTACATTTGTGACGAAGATCATTTTACTAAGGAATGCCCACATCGGGCTGAGGTTCCGAAATTCGTCAAAGGTTCACAACCTGCTGTGTTGAAGGATCCTTTTCCGACTCAAGATAGTAAGATGATTGGTTCTACTTCGACTGCTTCAGAAGATCCAATTTTGATGATGTCTCATGTAAGGATTGCGACGCGATCGAAAGATTATGGTACTAAGAATCCTGTTGATGATAAAGAAGTAGAATCTTCTAATGCAAATACATCAACTACACCTCCTCCTGTTTCTGGTCCGCTACAGATCGAGAAACCAAATCCAGACTTAATAATCAAACCGCCTGCTAAAGGTGTTCTTCATAAATCAGCTTTCAATCCACATGCGAGAGCTGCTCAGAATTACAACATTGTTGAAGACTTAGCTATTTCTCCTTCAGCAATGTCGGCTTTGGAAGTGCTGCAATCATGCCCAGCACAGCGTAAATTTCTTTTGTCTACCATAGGAGCTGTTGATATTCAGGATTCTAATCTTATAATCTTCGATCTAGAAAATAGTACACCTTGTCTACCTCATCAGATGGCTTTCCAGATACCAGTGTACGTCAGAAACAGACCAATCTATCAGACTGTGATTGATGAGGGAGCTTCAACGTGTATTATGTCAATTCAGTGTTGGAAATATCTTGGTTCTCCTACGCTGAACCAATCTCCGACGATTCTTAAGGCTTTTGATGGTCGAGGTTTCCACCCTTTTGGTATTTTGCAGGATTTACCCATAGGGGTTGAAGGTAAAGTTGTAAATCTAGATGTGGAAGTGGTTGATGCCCCTCTAGATTACAACCTTCTTCTGGGTCGTAGTTGGTCTTATGCTATGACTGTTGTTGTCTCTTCGGTCTTCCGGCTCATCAAATTTCCATATCAAGGAAGGATCGTTACAATAGATCAGTTAACTTATTTTACTTCCGACCCAACCTCTACAGAAACAATCCAGCACGTTGGTAAAACGACTATCCCTTATAAGGATGTTGGAGTAGGTTTGATTAAAGATTCTGGTTTGCTAGGAACTTTTTCCATTCCTCCTCCTGACGTACCACCTTCTATTGCAACTATTCATATGATTTTGTCAGACTCTGTTATGTTTGATGATCCTTGGAGCGTACCTTCCGAATCCGAGTTAGATTCAATTGATGGCATGATGCCTTTGAGTCCATTTGAACTTGCATATCAGGCCGTACAGTCATTTTCTGACCCCTCTTCAACCGATATTGATCCAGTGAATGGGATCCACGAGGAATCACTCTCAATATCTAGCTCAGCCACAACAGCATTTCCTGAACCTGTTCATTCTGATGAGCAGATTCATGAATTATTATCTATTGATGATTTACCATGGGAAGATCTACATCATCGATCTTCGTTTTTACCTGAACTAGATCATTTTGAAGATGATTTCACTTCAATATTTACCAGTGATTATGTCAAGGAACCACAGAATCCATTGAAAAATCCCGATTCTGAGTTAAATTTGGAAAACATTTCTCGAACAATTCCCATTGACATTTCAGTAAAACCTGGAATAATTGAAAACATTCACATAGGTGCTTCTTGTGCTGAAGAAGAAATTCAAACGTATAAAGCCCTATTTCAAGAGTTCCATGATGTGTTTGCCTGGTCCTACGAAGAAATGCCAGGAATTGATCCATCAATTGTCGTACATGAAATTAAGACTTACTCGGATGCCAAGCCTGTCCGTCAACGTTTACGTCAAATGCATCCTAGAAAAGCTGTTGCTATCAAAGCAGAGGTTGAAAAATTACTTCGTGCAGGTTTTATTTATCCAATTCCCTTAACGGATTGGGTATCTAATATAGTTCCCGTGACTAAAAAACAAGGAACCATACGAGTATGTATCAATTATAGGGATATTAATCGAGCTTGTCCTAAAGACAATTATCCAACTCCCTATATCGATCAAATAATCGATGATTGTGCCGACAGTGAAATGTTTTCCTTTATGGACGACTTTTCAGGGTATAATCAAATAAACATACTCCCTGCTGATCAGCCAAAAACGACTTTTATTTGTCCCTGGGGGACATTTTCTTACTGCAAACTACACTTTGGATTGAAGAACGTTGGAGCAAATTTTCAAAGGGCAATGTCTTATGCGTTTCATGACATTAAGCACATTGTGCAACCGTATCTCGATGATTTACCTGCTCATTCATCGCGCAGGGCTGACCATCTCACACATTTACGTGCCATCTTTATGAGATGTCAGCATTATTGAATTCAGCTAAATCCACACAAATGTGTTTTCTGTGTTGAGTCAGGTCGTTTACTGGGATTTGTTGTCTCGAAAGCAGGTATTCGCATCGATCCATCGAAGGTCGAGGCTATTGTTAAATTTCCTCCTCCTTCGACTTTACGCCAACTCCAAAGTTTGCAGGGGAAAGCAAACTTTTTACGTCGATTTATTCCTAACTACGCCGAGCTTACAAAAGATTTTACCCGGTTGCTGAAACAGAACATTCCATTCTTTTGGGATGAGATCGCTGATCGATCTTTTGATGCACTTAAACATGCGTTGACCCATGCACCGTTATTGCATCCTCCCAACTACAACCAGGATTACATTTTGTACCTCGTTGCTTCTCATTCCACCATAGGGATGTTGTTAGTTTAGGAAGATGAATCTCATACTGAACATGTGATTTACTATCTTAGTCGAAATCTGCATTCGACTGAGATTAAGTATACGCATGTGGAGAAATTGGCCTTGGCAGCTGTTCAAGCCGTCCAACGATTTAGACATTACATATTGTTACGCAAAACTACGGTAATTTCTGATTGAAACCCTATGATGTACATTTTGACCAAACAGTTGCTAGGGGGCAAGTATTCCAAATGGATAGTCATCTTGCAGGAATTCGACTTGGAATTTGAAAAATCCAAGGCAAAGAAATCATTGGTTTTTGCGGAACTAATGTGTGATTTCCCCTCTACTGATACTGAAACTGTGGCAGAGCAACCCATTGCGGATGAATATCTGTTTCTTATCAATACTTTTGATCCATGGTATGGAGATATTATCGTTTATCTCCAAACCCAATCTTTTCGGCTTGAAATTTCGCGATCTCGGCGATGGAAAATACGTTTCCAATCCCAACAGTATAATATTATTGGTGATACACTTTATCGTCGGAGAGTGGATTCTGTTTTCCGACGTTGTCTTATTCATGAAGAAGCTGAAAAGGTTCTAAATGACTGCCATTCTAGAGCATGTGGTGGTCATATGTCTGGGTATGCCACAGCCCAAAATATTTTGCGCGCTGGTTATTTCTGGCCGTCGTTATTCAAAGATTGTATTTATGCAGTCTGGAAGTGCCACAATTGTCAACTGTTCAATCGTAAGATGCACGTGTCACCCGCTCCTCTTCATCCCATAATTGCTGTTGGTCCTTTCGTAAAATGGGATATCGATTTTATTACATGTAACCCTCACTCGGCCGGGGGGTATGCCTATATTATCTTAGCAGTAGATTATTTTACTAAGTGGGGTGAGGCGATGCCTACATTTTTGGCTGACAGCAAGACTGCTGCAACTTTCGTGTTTAATCACATAATTGCGAGGTTCGGTGTTCCTCAAGCAATTATTACTGATCATGGAAGCCATTTTCGGAATGTCATGATGACTGAATTAAAAGAACAGCTTGGCCTGCGTCACGATAGTTCCACTCCGTATTATCCGCAAGCCAATGGTCTGGTCGAAGCTATAAATAAAGTTTTAGTTACCATGATCAAATGAATTATTGGTATTCACAAAACGAATTGGCATTCCATGTTATTTTCAGCACTTTGGGCATATCGAACCTCAGTCAAAACATCAACTGGTTTCACTCCCTTTCAACTTGTTTATGGTTTGGAAGCTGTGTTTCCGATTGAATGCGAAATTCCATCTTTGAAATTAGCCATAGAGTTACTCCCAGCTACGTCTGAAGAGGAGAAACGTTTTTTATACTTGGCTCAATTAGATGAAAATCGGAGAAACGCTGCAATAGCAAACGAGGCTCATGTCAAAAGAGTTAAAGCTCAGTATGATAGAAGTGTTACCCCTCAAAATTTTTCAGAAGGAGACCTAGTTTTAGTTTATGATCAAGCCAACGATAAGCTAGGAGCTGGAAAATTCATGCCCATGTGGAATGGTCCTTTCATTGTTAAGCGAAAGCTAGCAAAAGGGGCCTATGAGCTGATAGATTTTGATGGTATCCCTTTAGATAAACCCAGAAATGGGCTATATCTGAAGCGATATTATGCTTAAACTTGGTATGGAGATCTTTTACTTTTAGGTTAGATTTCTTTACTGCTGGTGTGTCTTAGATTAGAAAGGTGTGCCTAGTTTAGAAGTGTGTTTTATCACTATTCCTGCTTATCTGAGTCTTACTCCTGATATTGCAGATGTCGACGTCTCTTCAAACCTACATTGGTTTTGCTGATGGTGCTTGTTGTAGTACACAGAACATTTCTTCCACAGCTTGGGTTATCTATTCACCCTCTGACGAGTTATCTATTCACCCTCTTGGCTGCAACTGGTTGTCTTCTTTCATAGGGTTGGAGATAGGCTAGTCGCCGTGGGCCCACATCTGTATTTAACAAACTTTTTTATTATTATTTAACAAGACGATCAAAAATATAAAAAAAAATTAGAAATTAGAATTCATTGAAAATGATTTTACCCGAGTCATCCCACTGTTCCCTTGTTGGGAGAGTCATCTCCCGGTCGCCACAGAAATCTATCCTGACATACGGAAAATCCTCAATGACAAAAAGTTGGCGATCCAACCAACGGAAATATGATGAAGGAAATCGAACAATCTCAGCGCCCTCAATACCGTGACGGGCTATCAATGCAGACAAACGAACCATCCTAGGTTCTCTAGGTCGATCAGCATCAACAGGGATACTCTGTGGAGCTAGCATTGGAATCCTCTCTAGAGCAAAGGAGATGACGATGGATCCATATCTAAAGTTATTCAGTTTCCCATTTTTTTCTCTAGTTAGCTGGCCTTTTACATTAGCCAACACATCGTCACACCAGTTGAAAATAGTGCCGCGAAAACAGTCCACAACAATGCGCATCTAAGAACCGGTAGCTACATGCAATGCTGCACTCCCACAAAGCCTGGTGACAGTAAATGCAATAACTTTCAGCTCAGGACGGATGATAGTTTTTATATTGATCCGTTTGTCTCTGGGGTCTGCTTCATTATTACAGAATTCTTGTCAAAGACTAGCGACAGTCTGGCCACCTAGCCTAGTCCCAAACAAGGAGAGTTGTTTGCCCCTTTTGGACAAACCAGTCAGGAAGTAAATGTCCTCCAGCTCAATTTCGAGCTGGTGGCCGCCGATAATGAAACACTGGTCTTGCACGTTCCCCCTGTTTACCAGCCATGTCAGGAGCTCTACCTGTGCTCTCATGCCTTGGATGGCCCAGAATTTATATATATCGCATGCTCTTAATGCTTGCATTATGGGCAAATGGAGCATTGCGGCGTCATCCACGTTCTCGTGTTCACGTTCTCTCCAAATCAACATCTTGTTAATCCTACAATGCATAAAAGATAGATTAGTGCAATCTAATTTGAAAAATTTTGGGCGGCAAAAGAGAAATTTGAGTTTAAATTTAAAATGCGTGGGGACCGCACTTAAAATTTGTAAATAGTGCGTAGGAATGCACGCGTTCTTCAAATAAAGTGCAGACTCATGACTTCTTTCCTTGTAGGAAAAAGTTGGGGTCCGCAGGTACCATGTGTGTCACCTACGGACCCCCGCGGGCGATTTTTGAACCATATTTTTCCCTTAAAAATGAAATTTAAAGCCTAAAAATGAATTGTAAATGGATGAAATGGAAGATTAAGAGGTCGTGGATTACCTGGGACTGACGGTTCTCGATTTCGACGGACGGATTTTCCAGAATCTTCACAGGAACTTTTTTACCCAAAAGCTTCTACTTTTCACTCCGAACTTGAACGGTAAAAATGAAGTTGAAAAAGTCCTTTTTATAAGTTTTTTCGAATAGATGAATTTTTAATTTATTTATTTTTCACTTTAAAAAGGGTATTTTTGAAGCATTTTTACTTATTTTAAACAGGTATGTGTAATGTTTCAAGTTTTTGTGCAGAAATTGGATTTTTCAGGAGAATTGATCATTTTTCAACAAAGAGCATACTTTTATCACTTTTTCGGACTCTTTCAAAAATTCACGAAAAAGCGAAACATTGGAGTCCTCTTTTAAGCCCTTTTCAGACTCTCTAAACATGAAAAGATTGCTGAGTACTTGATTGTTCGAACTCGTTAAAGTAAATGAATAATCGTCCCTTTAGTATAAGTTTACCCCTTTTACGGAATGAAATGGACTATTTACGAAAAAGGTATACGTTGACTAATTACGGTCAATAGAGTTCTCTTCCGCATTATTTTATCCTTTTTCGGGCTCGAGAGACTAAATTTACGAAAAATTACACCCATGGAGTTTTCTTAAGTTTTTTCTTCTGACTCCCTAAAATTGAAAAACACCGAGTTTCTCCTATACTGGACTCGTTAAAATTTAACAGTAAAGGACCTGTTCAAATTTCAAACAAGAACGAACCACTCCTTCTTAGGGTTCGAATCTTAAACTAAGTTGGACTCATCCGAAGGATGAGCTTATAAACAAGCAAATGTTATCCTCCTCAAGCTTGTCAAAAATAAAGAGGTACTTGCCAGAAATGGTGGGGGAAAAGAGAGGAAAATGGACGTGTTTGTTGTATTTTGATTCTTCGAAAATTCAGTCGACCACTCTTGAACACGACACTTTCATCCACCTGGGTTGGGAAATCCTTTGCCTAATAGTTAATCGAACCTCATTTGAAATTATTCATCCGGTTTCTGGGTATTAGCTTTGGGTCAATTGTTACCAAACCATCTGCAGTGTCGTTATGTGTTCAAGAGGACAATTTAAATAAACCATTCATCTGCAAAATATCTGTCATCTATTTTTTACCATCCCTGAGTCAGTCATTGCCAATATATTTTCAAAACTTGATCTATGATTTCGTGTTGTGGGCTTGCCTACAACAGATCGCTTTCTATCGACGACAACTCATTATCTGGGAAGTTGATCTAGAAATCGTCAGTACCTTGAAATATGCATGCCTTAATGGTAGGTTTCTCACCTTCGACGACAGGTTGCATCATTGACCTTCGATCGAATGATTCCGTGACATGTTCGACTTCAACTCACTCATTCACATTTCATAGATTGTACTGGGTACTTTGAGAGCCATTGACGTTACTGGTGGTTACTCTCACACTTGTTAACAATTTACATCATTGACTGGTAATCAAGTGGTTTCTACCATGTTCGACTTCGACACATTCATTAGCATGGATAGAATCGTACTAGTTCGAGATGCGGAAATAAAGACCCTGGATCTAGTTTCTACCATCCAGGCTGCGAGGAATTTTGTTATCATTTATACAGTAGACTATTTATAAACAGATGGCTGCGTCCATACTGTGTCTACGCATTTCTATACTGTGATGTACTCAAAATCATTCCTATATCAGAGCAGTTGAATCAATTTTTAGTTAGTTTATTCTAAGTATAGGAGTGCCTACCTCAGTGATGATACATATACATATATATTTTGCATTGAATGTTTTTACAAGTGCTGACTGGGATGTCCACAGGATGATCCTTGAAATGATAAAGTACTGCACTCTTCATATATGACAGACTCCAGCATCATCTATTCCAGACTTTGCACTTTAGGGGGCAATCAGTTACACTGAAAATTGTCATCCTGGCATTTTGCCATGTGTATGAGCTCATTATTACTCATACTTCTCCCTTTAGCAAGTCTAACATATCAGTTCCTCATGTCAAGCCTTCAAAATCAGAAAAAGTTCCTAAAAGTCTCCTAAACTTTGGTATCGCACTTTCTGGCTATCTTGCCTGCGGTCCCGCACCCAATGTTCAGCTTGCCTGCGTTCCTGAACGCACTTTATATTTTTTATAGGTGCGGACCCCTGTAAGATTAAAAAGGCGCAAGTAAAATCCCAAAAATCTCAATTAAAGTAAATTCTGGAAGCTTCTAGAATGGATTTTGCGGTGGCAGAACTGCTCTTGTAAGGTGCATGAATCCCTTACCATATGGAGCTAACCCCTTGATGTGAGGAGCTTATCCCTTTGAAGGAGGATTCTATCCCTTCATGCTTGGAATAGAAAACCTCCTCTTGTCCACTATAAAAAGAGGAATTGGGTAGCCTCAAAGGGAGTTCAAGCTTTTAGAATATTTGAAGTTAAGTGCTGTTGAGATTTAGACTCAGTTAACTAAGACTTTTTGAGGAGAGATTACATACCTCTACTTGTCTTGGTTGGAGGAGTGCAGAACTTGTCAAAGTAAAGGAGACTCCTGCTTCGGACCCCAGAAAGTCCTGTGCAACATCAAGGCTCAGGTTGTAAGGATTTTCTATTTTTGAAATTAATACAAATATACTCATTTTTCTCAATAAGCTTTCAATCAATGGTTTATTTCATGGACTCCTTGATCACTATGATAAGCATGGTTTATGATGATTTCTATACAGGTGCTATGTAATATTTTGCTTGTTTGTGACTGCAGGTTTACGAGGAAAACTCCTTCAAGCGTGTGAGGGACAACAACGACTTCAAACAAGCACTGGACAAACGGTAAGTCTTTTACACCTCTATAGAGATTTTTGTAAACCTTACATGCTTAGAGAAAGATTAGTATGTTTGGCTGTTTGTTGCTAGATACTTTTAGTACTAGGGAGATCGGTCTTGTCCGCAAGACGGATTAATCCATACAATAATTATTTCCCATTTAAGATGAGATTTAGAAAAATTTAGACGATATCTCACTTCCCTGCAAATTCCATGACTATTGCAGTGCTACTTGCAAAAATACTCATATATTAATATTATATATTAAAATTGTTTATAATAAATATTAAAATTTTTATTATAAATTAATTTAAAAATATTTAAATATAAAAAAATATAAATTATTATTCTAATATTTTTATAGATTTATTTTTCAAAAACCCAATAAAACTTAATTTTATGATAAATTAACTTAAAAACCAATAAAAAAACAAAATATCTCAAAATTTAGAAATTAGAATCTTTCTTTTTTAATTTAGAATGAGATTTAGAAAACTTTAAATGACAACACACTTTCCAACTAATTACATGATAGTTAGAGTGCCATGTGTCAATTTTTATTTAGAAAAGTGAGAACAAAAATGCATAGATATTATTGGTCAAATATAAATCTTATTGGTCAAATCTACCCAACCAAACCCATCATAAAATACTTTCAATATAATAAAAATAAAAATTCATTAATTATTATATTTACAAATTAATAATACCTTAATTTTCATAAAAATCATTTATTTTATAAAAATAAAATAAAACTCCATCAATTATTATATCTACATATTAGACACATTATATTTACACATTATTAACAAAATTTAATATTAATAAAAAAATCAAAATAACATAACTAACGAGCCAAAATAAAGTGTCACATCAAATAACAACATAAAACAAACCATACTTTTATACGAAAGTGACTCCCAATCGTTAATGACTAGCTGCTCATGAAATAAGTATAGATTCCCTTTATCATTTTTATGACCTTATTATTAGTCCTTGCCCTTTCGGGGGCAGGCAGGGACTATTGTAATCGATTTTTTTTATTATTTTTTATTTTTATTATTTTTTTATTTTTCTTTCCGTTTTGATTAATTTGCAAAGAAATGAAGTTGCAAAGAAGTAATTAGCCTAAAGTTTTAAAGTTATATTCTATAAAGTGTTTTTTTACAACCAATAAAAAAATTTCCACTGTTATTCCAACCACTCAGAAATTTAGAGATTTTATTTGGCAAGGCAAAATCTAAAAAAAAACTTAGGATAAATTTCAATTCATTCATGAAATTGATTAATACTAGCATTAATAGACAAGCATTTTATGCTAAAATTACATGAACATATACTTTATAAATCTATCTTTTAATGTTAATTACGCATGGCTCACCATGGTTCATTGGTTTACACATGGCTTACCATTTTTCATTGATCCTACCTACACTTGCCAGCGTGATGTCAGTGCTGTCGACCATTGCTTCCGGCTGAGTAATGACTGAGAGCAGCTGTATTGGTTTGCAAGAAACAGGGTTTGAATATCCGAGAGAGTATTCCAGAGCAAGGATCCTTCAGATATCTATTTTCTTCTCTAAAGCCCAGCCCACTAGCTTTTGCGTTTGTTCACTCCGTGCCAGGCTTTGCCCGTGAAACAAGAATTAAAAGGAATGGCAGACCACTAGCTTTCGCGTCTGTTCACTCCGTGCCAGGCTTTGCCCGTGAAACAAGAATTAAAAGGAATGGCAGACCAGAGTTGATTGAGTGACAGGAACATTTGCAAGAGGAGCTTTTCTTAGAGGAGCAGCTTTCGGGGTTGGTTGCCCGATTGCCTGCGCCATTGATTAGTTGGGTGTGGCTCATTTCCTTTGTCGAGTGCTCGAGAGGTGCTTGTCCGTTTTCGGCAGGAGTTGTAGCTTCGGAAGATTTACAACGTCCTCGGTCACTATATACACTATGAATTCACACCATAAGAAAAACTAAACATCAGATTAATATTATATATATACCAGGGACAACAGCAAAGCAAGTATCAGGCTATATATGAACAAAAATGAATTTGCAAAGTTGATATTGGGTGCCATCTCCATGTGGGCAGTGAGCAGGAAAAATAATTTTACAAGCCCAATAGATTCATACTTTCTTCAGATTCATCCACAGCCACCACAGAGAAACTTTGGACACCCCTAGTCTCTTAGTAAATCAGTCGGATGATACGCTTCATGCCACCAGCCACCAACTCAATTTTCACGCCACCAGCCACCAATGCCTGATTGTGGGCTTCGTTATACCCTGGATAATATCACAAAGAACTTTCCTGTGGCGCTTGGCACCACCCTTGCAATATAATGTGTTATATGTAAATACAATATACATTCAAATCAATACCTATATTAAACTGTTTCCTTTGTCCATACTTGCAAGAAATCCTTTTCCATATTCCAATAAATCCCATACAAAGCTTCCTAGACCATTGGCTGGAAAGCTCATCAATGCATTCAGTTCCTATGGTCTATTATGTTGATTGCTGAAGTCTTAATATCGGTCATATTTGATACAATTTAAGAGAACACAAGTTTCATTTTTGATTTCATGTATGTGACTTATAGACATTCAAAGTCTCATTGTTCCATTTGTTTTATCTCTCCCTAGTTCAATTGCTGTAATGTCCTATGTTTGACTAGGGTTACAATCAATTAACAAGATTATACCACAGCAATATTCATTCATACAATAGTAGACATCATTGAAATAGCACAAGATTTCCAAAGTAATAAGTATCTCCAACAGTGGGCTGCTCTATTCTAATGTTAGAAACAAGATTTCCAAATCAATAAGTATCTCCAGCAATAAGTATTTCCGTTGGCTGGTCATTATTGTCTTTTAGCCACCCCACGCTCCCTCATAATGGGTTCCACAGATCGTTGACCATTACTATGGCTGGCTGGCTGGCGGCAGGGACTTGCTGCCCCGCAGCACTTCTTGTTTTTAAATAAAAATTCGGTCACTCTTATAATCATTACAAATTTCGAATTTTACTTTTAAATTGATGATATTTATTTACCATGGTAATTGAGCTAAATCATAACTCAATTGTCAACTGATGGTAAGGAGAGTCATCATTTAATAAAATATAAATTCCATAAAGTAATTTAGCTCATTATTATTAACAAAAAATCTCATCAATTGGAATATTTTTCTTATTAATTGTATTTATTCATGATTTATAAAGGATGGACTTCTCTTCTTGCCATATATATTTTGGTTTCAAGGCATTAACATGTTTCCTGATATAGAAGAAAGAAAGACGAGTTACTTTTGTATAAGAAGTATTTTTATATTTAGTTTTTTAACTGGAATGAAAATTTACATTAGATAAAACTATTTTATATATGGTATAATATATTTTAGAAGATTTGAATTCATACACTTGTAATTAAATTTTTCACCAAATTATTTCAGTTAAGATCTTATTAAAATCTTATTATCTAGTAAATTTTTTTTCAAGGATTTACTTTAATGATGATTAATGATTTTTTTTTTCAAAAAAAAGAGTATTAAGATTATATTAATAAAGGTGAGATTTAGCCCAAACCTTTATAATTTATCTAAGAACAAGAGCTACCAAAATTCCTTGAAGGTTTGGATTTATTGAGTCTAAAACATTAAAATTCATCTAAGAACAAGAGCTACCAAAACTCTTTAAAGGTTTGGGTTTGAGCAAACACGATCAACCCAAAACCTTACATGAGAACTCCAAAAAGCATAAAACGTGTTCCCACTCAAACTAAAACTTTCCAAAAGACCCCTAAAATCCAAATGTATTTACATCCCATTATTAACTTGGTTTCACTTTGGTTTTGATTGATTTCTCGTAATCTTTGGAGAGTCGTTTTTCTTCATTTTTCCAACTTGGAACCAACCAAAATTTTCTAGACTCTTTCTTGTCACTAATCTTTGATTGATCAATACTCACAATTTCATTCTTTTGAAATGAACCGAAAGAGGCTCATCCTCATCTGACTTATTTTCCCAAGGAGGAGGATTTTTCCGAACAGACACCCACAAAGGAAATGGGCTCAGAGGCTTTGCCCTTATCCTAAATTGGATGCTCAACTTCACAAATATTTTTTCCAAGAGAGTTCTCCAAATAAGTGCATGTGGAAGTAACATTCACTAGGTTGCCAGGAGCCTCAACTCTGCTACCCTTATTCACTTGATTTGTTGTTGAAAGTTCCTTTACTTTGGAAGAATCCATCTGGATCTCATAATTTTTTTTTCCTTTGTTATATTGTTACGAGAAACTAGGGAAGAAACTTCCTTATAAATTTTATAATATTATGATTTGGTGCCATCTCACCATCTTGGCTTTCGGTTAATTTTCTTTGCTCTGTTCAACCCAATATTGGGACAATTTTTAAGAGAATGTGATTGCTTTGTTCAACCCAATCTTGGGACAGTTTTTAAGAGAATTTTTTATTTCATAATAAGCTTTGCATCGAAAATAAATTTTATTATAGTCCAATTTTCTCATGTTAACTTGGATTTAGATTGAAATCCTTTGCTAAAATCAATTTTCATGCAAATGCGGGCATAAATAGGTTTTAGGTGCAATTTATTATCATTATACCAATAGTAGAATCTGACTAAGGAATTACCAATTGTAGTCAAAGAAGAGAGCTTCTACCAATGATATGCAAGGTTGGGGAGCCTTATCCAAACCGAAGCTGTAGAGATTAAAGCTGTGAGAGGGTCAAAGGAGGGGAACTCGAGTTGCAGAGAAATCCCTACAATGTTCTAGAACCATGGACCATATTCAAAAATCGATAATCTATCTTCATCTTTTTCAAAGACTACAACTAAGAATCCTCAAATGAGAGGGTAAATGTTCAAATCATTGGAGATTAATGGCTTCCTATGCTCAAAATACAAGAATGGAGATCGACAAGCCTTGAACAGAAACCCTTGAACATGAAAACTAAGGAAAATTCTATTTTTTTTTCTTCACTTAGAGAATCAACTCCCAAAGGGACCTAAATAGAGGGGAATTGATGAATGGCCAACCCAGAGAAAGAGGGACCAAAAGACAATTTCACAATATCACTAAAGGAAGGAGGGGTGACAAACTTGTTAACTCTCGCAGAAGCGGTACCAGGAGTAGTTATCATTTATGAACTAGTTGTTGAGGAGGTAAAGGGAAAAATCTAAGAGGAAGCTGCACCCTTGGAGGCGAGGGATCAGAGAAATAAGAACTTGCCACTAACAAAAGACTCACATTTGAAAATAGCCTCCACAAAAAACATAGAGTACATAGAGTTTGGAACTTCAAAAAAGAAGGCGAGGGAATTCGATACTAGGGGAGGGACACCATTACTTGGGCGCCCTCCATTCCATGCTGGCAACGGTCCATGTCAACATCGAAGCACATGTAGGACACATGCCATGATACTTTAGCCACCTGTTGCGGTTGGTAAAATCCATAAATCACACTTTCAAACGTATGTTTAGGGTTTGTTCACTTCAGTTTACCTCCATGGGTCGTTTAGCCTTTGCATTTCTGTTCAAGCCTGAAGTGTGGGAAGTGACCTCTACCGGTCTCTAGTGGGTGAGGCGCTAGTGCTTGTGCACCTGGTTCGCCTTTGTGAACCTATTAATTTGACTTGCTTTTTTTCTTGTGATTTGGTATTGTTTTCTTACGGTTTGGTTCAGTTCCTCTTTGCGCCCAGTTGTGGACCTGTTCGTTCCGTGAATCGTTCTTCTTTGCTCCTCAACTATTCTTGGATGCAGCTTTATCGACTTGTTCGTCTTCTATTTTCTTTTGCAGGAGTTCATGGACGATCCAGGGTTGCTTTAGGTTCATTCAGGTAATTTTTGAATTGCTTTGTGTTTTTTATGCATTTTTCGGAATTGCTTTGTGTTTTTTATGCATTTTTCCCGTTTTATGTTGTGGGTTTTTGCTAATTTTTGTTTTGTTGCAGGTAATGCCGAAGTTTGGCGAGGTCTAGCATTTGCGGCTCTCCAGTTGGCTTCTACACCTCCTCGATATGAATTCTATTCCTACCAGCCAGCTACTGTGTTTTTTAACACTTAAATTATGTGTTGGAATATTTGGCTCTCTGGTTGCTTCTGTGGTTTTTAACACTTAAATGTGGGGTTTTAGAATATGGTTTTACCTGCAATAATTATTATGCAAATATGGGTTTGGCACATGTATTTTTTAGCTTACTATTCATGTTAATTATCTAGGTGTATTTGTATTTGTATTTCTCTGTATTTGGGTTTTAGAATAGGGTTTTACCTGCAATAATTATTATGCAAATATGGGTTTGGCACATGTATTTCTCGGCTTAGTATTCATGTTAATTATCTAGGTATATTTTTATTTGTATTTATTTGTATTTTGGTTTTAGAATAGGGTTTTATCTGCAATAATTATTATGCAAATATGGGTTTGGTACATGTATTTCTCAGCGTACTGTTCTGTTAATTATCTAGGTGTATTTGTATTTGTATTTCTCTGTATTTGGGTTTTAGAATAGGGTTTTACCTACAATAATTATTATTCAAATATGGGTTTGGCACATGTATTTCTCGACTTACTGTTCATGTTAATTATCTAGGTGTATTTTTATTTGTATTTCTCTGTATCTATCTAGAATCTCTCTGCCTTTTTTAATGGAATGTATTTGTATTTATCGGCTTATTTTTCATGTTAATTGTGCCTTTCACACAATATTAAGGGTGTAAATTGTGCCATAAATTACCCTTCGATTTAAAGTAGAAACTCTCTGCCCTGTTTAATGGAATGTATTTGTATTTCTCGGCTTATTGTCAAGGTCAATTCCATAACAGGTTTTTACGCCAATACCATTCCTATATTATGTGTGATATGTTCATTCTTTATTCAACATGTATCCATATCTAACCAGTCTGATACTATCACCCAAATAGGAAGAATGTGTTGTATCTATAGTAGTCCAAATCCCATTGCATAGATTAACATAATGAAGTGAACACACTATTACATCTCCATAATACAAGAGATGAGACCCTTAATATTACCATTCATGTGTTGATATAATAACTATTACTAATGTATGAGCATGCTTACACCTTTGATCATCTTACACTCTTCATATTACTAGTATTGCTTGAATTAAGCAAGGTTATGTATAGATTAATCACACAAGTGATCCCATTTATACAGGTGTTCATCGTATTCAGACTAACATATTGTAATCTAACCTCATTACTATTATCTCCATATAAGTTGATCTAATACTGTTTCATCTATTATGATGTAACATCATTTCTATACTTAATAGTTCAAGTTACTTTCCCTATTAGATTTGATACCGGTATAATACAGGTGTTGTTAGATCTACCCTATCGAAATGGACTTTATGCTATTACTAGAATTACCCTTTTTATTACTAGTGAAACTAGCTAACCATACCATTTAATTTTTTGGAAAACAACACTTGTGTTAAGAAAACATGATAAGTACCATTTCCCTTCTAACACTTGCTTCCTAAACTAGGGAAGTATCCTCTCTACTTCTGGCCAATCAACAAGATGTCTACCGCCATTGATAGTAGGAGGTGCTCTAACTCTAGGAGTGGGTAAACGAGTGGGTCTGATTCCCCTTTGTAATGGAAGTTGAGCCACAATATGAAGTAACTCTCTCTATCTGTATCTCCCGAAGAGTATTTTGATGCTCTGAGCCGACTGTTAATGAACTTAGTATGGCATACTTGGCATTAATTCTATATTTGGGAGTAACCTTGTGAATGGAAATAGCCTTTTATATGGCTGTGATATAGCAATGAGCTCCATACTATTTCTCTATAAAATCAACAGGACTATGACCTATAATATATGATTTTTCAATGTGTTATAGTAATTTGTGTTCAATGGTGAGACTTTAACCATAACTAAGTAATGTATGATAGTAACCAGGTGTCTCTTGTGTTTATATCACTATGTATACTCAATGTCTATTCTATTGACAATGATGTAGTCACAACAACAGTAAAACTTGTTATGGAATTGACCTTGATATGACTGTTAATGATATTAGTATGTCATACTTCGCATTAACTCTATATTTGGGAGTAACCTTGTGAATGGAAATATCCTTTTATATGGCAGTGAACCTTCATAACATGGTTTCTGAGAACTCCATAACATGGCTATGTATTAACTATTTATGAGAACTATATATTGCACATCTCACTGTGCTATCACAATGGTTGTATAAAGAGGTATTGTCTACAACATGTGGTTTATGAGAACTCCATAACATGGCTATGTATTAACTATGTATGAGAACTCTATATTGCAGTATTATATTGCACATCTCACTGTGCTATCACAGTGGTTGTATAAAGAGGTATGCTTTACTGCATGTTGTGTGTGGATAGATATATGAGATATGATTTGCAAAGTATGTTGAAAAAATTTGAATTATACTTAGTGTAGCAGAGGAAATCTTGGATCAATTAAGATTAAAAAGTCCAAACATATAGAAATTTAGAAAATATTCATAAACAAACAGAACTAACAGTATACAATATCAAAAAACTAACAAAACTAACAACATTCTCATGTCATTCTGTAAATATGTTCCATTATAATAGACTATAGATGTTCCTTCTAAGATCGATTTTGGTTACAATGCCGCATACAGTATGGAATAAATCAACCTTCATGTGACAAGAAAAATAGACAGTCCATCCAAAATCCACATCATAATGTAGTTACAACCAAAAACATATAACACCCCTATTCTTTATGGCCTTGAAAATCTTCAATGCCAAACCATGAGTTGCCTAATTGAGCCAAATAGGTTGGCCTTCCTAAGAAGGGTTGTTTAGGTTGTGGTTGATTGTTGCCATATAATTGAGACCAATTTGTCCCTTCCAACCATGGAGGAATTGAGTACCCATACCTCACACTTGCGCTAAGTGGAGGTGTGTGATGAGCATAGATTGAATTCAGACCTCCTGTGGTAGGAATAAGCCAAGTGGGTAAGCCCCCATTTTGATAGTGAGGCACTTGAATGTTTATGAGGTCTTGGAATAATGGTGTATTATTTGAAATATTGTCCAATGTGTTGGACATTTCCCTAGTTTTATCAATTGTGCTTTCATTTCTGTCAACCATATCAGTCATCCCTTGTTCCTTTTCAAGCATTTGTTTAGCCTTTATTGCTTCCTTTTCTTGTCTCGCCATTTGTTTTTGTTGCTCCTTCTCTTGCCTTTCTCTCTTTTCAAGCGTTTCATCTACTCGACGTTGTGCTGCAAAATCCATCGCTGCCTTCTTCTCCTTGGCTTGATCCTTTTTTTTTTTAACTGTTTTAATTCCTGAATTCAACTTTTTTATTTTCAGATTCAACTTAGAGTTTTATATAGTCTTCTGAGGTTAGTAACTATGAACTTTGGCCCAAACGAAGAGTACCGGGTGTTCCTTGCTTCTTTTTCATTGACACTCTTTCTACGGGTAGCTTTAGGAACCGCCCAAGTAACTTCTAGACCCCCCCACCTGCATGTCATTGCTTGACACTTGCCTTTCAGTATCCGTGAAAATTGATTGAACTATAGTGTTATCTTTATCTCATGCCTCATTATGTGCTTCATCTTCTTCCATTGATCTATTATCCACAAAAAAATGAACAATTTCACTGTTCAATTCAGCCGGTTGTGAAGGCATGTTCATGCTTTGGTCATTGGTTCTTGAGACACTGTGTTCGTTCAAATTAATCATGGCTTATGCTAGCCATGAGGGTGGATTTACCTGGCTTGGAAATGTCAATTGGTCTTTTTCAATGTCATTAACAATATCAACAATTTCATTTTCAACTACATCTGCGTTAACAATATCACAATTTCATTTTCAACTACATCTGCATTGTCAACTGCATGTTCAATAATATCATTAACAATATCAGCAACAAAATTTCCATGTGCTTGAGTTGGTAGAAAAAACTCCAAGTTTCTATCAATTTTTTCATGAATATATTGTGTTTCACATACCTGCTCACCATCATCAACATATAACTGTCCTTGAAAGAGGGAAATTATATTACTAGCTGCAACCACATCAACATGTTCATGTACTTCTTCTTGCACTTCAATATATGTTTGGACATGCCCTTCTTCTTGACCATGCACATGAAACGCTTGGCTAAAACTAGTATCATGCTTAGGAGCATCATAATTCAGTGGCCATATTCCTATCCTCCCAAAGCCAACCTTGATATTTGATGGTGTTAGAGCCCTTTTCAAATCTTTACTTGCAAGCTTTGCTAGCTCGAACCTTTTCACCTCAACCCCTGGATTCTTTGCCATCCATGTACCACACTCTGACTTGAAATAGTTCTTGAAAGGGAAAAACACACTAACATCAAGGGGTTTCAATCTGTGAGTGGTATGAGCGGGCAATGTTAAAAGGTTAATGCACAAATTGTTTTCTTCCTCAATTGTTTGTACATCCATGCGGCTTCCATGGCCATCGAATATCAATAGGTGTCTATTATTAGGTGAGACACCACCTAGCACAGATGCAGAAAAGTGGCAAAGCCAATTTAAAAAAATTTCTTTAGTCATCCATGCATGGGGATGTGCAGCCATGCATGCACCTGGTTCACAATTTTGTATATATTTTTTCAACTAATTTTTACCTTTGAATAGATAAAATCCTGGGATTGAAGCACCAATTGCATTGACACAACATAAAATGGTTATCCACTCCTTGCTCTTAGGAAAAATATTTGGCATGTTTCGGCTCCCTCTCTTGGAAATTACTCGCATGCCACAATTACTTCCCCCCTGTAAACCTGTTTCATCACAGTTCCATATACGGTCTACACCATAAGAATGTTCATCTTATGCACTAGAAAGAGTGTCATAGAACTTACATACAACTGCACAACGCAAATTTAATTCTCTGTCTCTGTCAAGGCCCTCAACTGTATGCAATACAAGGTCTGGATGCCTTTTTTTAAATCCAAACCACCATGATTTACTAGGAAACCCATCTTTGAATGGGTTTGGCCTCCCTTGACATATTTGAGAAACTATGAATTTGAGTTGTATCAACTCTAACCCATGTCCAAATTGGGCCATTTCTTTACACCACTCAACCACCTCGGCCTCCTCTTCTTCAGTAATAATTGTAAGAGGCCCTCTACGTTTGGTATGAGTGAGCCCATTTATCCAATAATGCATTGATGAGGGAGGAATAACATGTTTCTTTGTAGATGCCTGAACTAAATATCCATTAAACTCTATGTCGTCAATTGCAGCTAACATTTCTTCTTTTTTCCAACCTCTTATAGCACTGATCTTTTTAGTTGAAATCTACCCTTGGACTGTGGTTGTCAGTGGCTCTGTGAGTGATGGTGTGTCAAAATCAACTTCAGTCACATGGTCATCCTCAACAATGTTTCTTGGAGCATTGTTCACATTCACATCACCTGTCCTTTCCTCATCTGATGAAGTGCATCACAGTTGGGCACCCCTGGTTACTCTTCTACCACTTCTCCTTGTACGAGCTACATAACTAACACTTTCCATAGGTGCAAATACCTGCAGAATTATTGCATGCATTTAGTTAATAATAATTGAAAAGTATGCTTTCATACAAGCTAAACATATCTCTGCTTTGTTACAGGAATTATCAACATGTAGGTTAGTAGCAGCTCAAGAGATTTTCATACATATGGCTTTTGACAGTATCCTTAAAAAAACAAATCTACAGATGGAATTAGTTGTATGTCTTAAAATATATCAGTGATTATTGTTTTGATAACTTGTTTTTACACTTAAAATACAATGACTATGTTGATAACTTGTTTATAAAAGCTAGTATTGTTGTTTGGATTTACAAATCAAAAGGGACATGTTTCATTTTTAGTTGACTACATGCCAAACCAATTTTAATACTTTCAAGTTCAGGTTCGTCCAAGATGCATATTAGATAAATATGTGACTATTTTAGTGATTTATCAATAATTAATGTTAGTGAACGAAAATTCGTCATAAGGATTTTAATTCTCATGGTATCTTGAGTGCTTACTTTTGACAAAATATGATCATCTTTATGTCTATCGAGGATGTCAGGAATAGCCAGGCCTGTCAATACCCCATGGCCTACTACAAGCACTATTACAGTCCCAATTTAAACCTTCATGGGATTTCATCAAACACTTTGGGACTAGATATAAATATATAAATGCCATTTAAGAGCTTGCAAGAATAATTTTCAAAACAGTAAGATTTCTTAAGTGCACCGGTCTTAAAAATTTCATGTGTGTTAAGAAAGATAATTAATGCAATATATGATTTCTAATGATGTTATGGGGTATATAGTGAAATTTAAGATAGCCTCACGAGACCTTTTTATTATTTGAGTAGTTTCTATGATTTAGAATTCTTTCTTTGCAAATCTCTAAGATTGAAAATAATGTTCAATCTGGTATGTACTCTGGTTTGATAGTTTTGAATGTTAATGATTTTTCCTCGCAACTTAACCACAACTCTTAGATATTTGTCTTGGAATTGAAGATTTCCTCAGTGTATATTCATATTAAACTAAAGCATGTTGTGTAATTACCTAAGATATATACAAAAGCCTATAATAATAATAATACACAACATGATTTTACAGATAATGGTCACTAGTTCCATGAGTGCATTTCTTCCCTTCCTATTTATAATAGCTTACAGTGTATCACTCTCATCATCTCTTCATCATTTTCCATATACAAAATCCTATCATAATAATAATACAAAGCATGATTTTATTTATAGCCTCTTGTTTATAGGAAGCCAAAGGAGCACTATTGAACTTCTTCGAGACACTTAGGGTTGAGCTTATCTATAAATATGTAACAATTACTATTGTGTCTCTTGGTTTTATATAGTATGAATTAACATCCATAAAATGGTCAGTAAGAGAAATATTACACCACTAATCTCTAATGTCTCTTACAAATCAATCTCATGATTTATAGTTCTTTGGGAAGACAGGAATTTATGGACCAATAAAAGCTTTTACGTTTGAACATAGCTGAAGGTCTTGAGAGGTCTTACTTAGGCACAAATAAGGTCTTAGGTCTTGGGAGGTCTAACCTGAAGCTATAGTGAATTCCCTATATGTTTTTTTAGCTCTTGAAAGATCTTACTTGAAGCAATAGTCATGGTCATGTAAGTTTTGTTAGTTGAGATTCCTCAACTCTTTTCTTTAAAGTAAGGCCTAAGGTCATCATTAGCCTTCTAGAAGCCTAAAAGGTAAATGTATTCTTCACTTAATCGAAGGGCTCATTTGTTTAGTCTAGCAGACTTCCAACAAATTCAATGCTATATTTTGTATTGTTCAATATGTGCCATCAGGTTCTCATTAGGCTTACCTTTAGTAGAAGCCTAGAAGGTAAAGATCTTGGGCTTATCTTTGATGGAAGCCTAGAACGTAAAGGTCTTGGTCGCATATTTGGATGACATGTTTGTTCATTGTAGTGGGCCTCCAACAAATTCAATGTTATGTTGTGAATTTTTCAATCTTCCATATTTAATCTTCCATCTTTAATTGTTCAATCTTCCATATGTTTGTTCAGTGTAGCATGCCTCCAACAAATTCAATGTTATGTTGTGAATTGTTCAATATTCCATCTTTAATTGTTCAATCTTCCATATTTTGACCAATTTCAGGGAAAGCTACCATGGTGGTTCCCCATGACGACAACAGAGGATGCCACATGAGAAATTGTTGAAGCTGCATTGAGGAAAAAGAGAAATGTGATAACTCCTAGGTGGTATTCATACTTGTTGTGGTATATGCCATGAAATTTTGGAAGGCCACCCAAATGATTCATCCAAGGACAAGCCCCTAAAAGAGGAGTAGATACTGTTTGCTATTATGTTTTGGGGAAATTTAACATACACACTCTCTTTAAAACATTGAAACTTGCCTAGGCATTGGGATGAATTCGTGTTCAACAATAAACCTCTTGTAGAGATTGTTTGCAATTATGTTTTGGGGATGAATATGTGTTCAACTATAAAAGAGTTATGTTCTTTTTCATCTGTAGCTAGCCATACTAGCCAATAATTTGCATTATGGTTGTGTCATGTTTCATTCAGAAGATAGGAAAATAGAAAAAATATATATATTTTCATGAAAATTAAACTATAGGAAAATTGAAATAAATACTTAGAAATGAAAATAAGAAAACTGAAATAAAGACTCATAAATGAAAATAAAAGTGTAAGAAAACTGATATAAAGACTCATAAATTAAAATAAAATAGTAAGAAAATTGTGTTGTAATTGAAAAAACTAACTTGAATATACTGTGAAATGTTTTGGGGTGTGTTCTGTGCTAGTGCTGGTGAATAGTTTGAATGTGAAACATGCAACTTCAACAGTGGTTGATATTCTTTTATAGTATTTTAGAGTTGAATTTAATTGGTGACAATGATGGACATGGATTGCAATGGCTTCATTTTTCATGTGTGATCAGGATTCAATTTGATGTGATCCAATGGCTAGGATTTTGTTTTTGTTGATCCATGTGCTTTGATATGTTTTAATGGGAAATAGAATAGGTTGAATGTCATTTATCGAAATTATTAGGTGGGTGCCATTTATTGTACATAGTGGGTTTAAATGTTGTTATTGGGTGGGTTTCATTTATTGAACATAATGGGTTTAAATGTTGAATAACACATCATTTATGGCTGACATATGTTAACTTTTATTATGTGCATGTATGGATATGAAGTTGGGATATACAACATCAATTATGATCAGTGGGGTTGAAGTGATTGCTATTTTGTACTTATGGAATAGACCATTTTGGAAGGAGAAATGGTTTTATGAGTTTTATAGTTGAGACAATTTAATACTTATTAAACTATTTATGGACCGTTGTGGGCCCAGTCAATGTTTTGGGAAATTTTGGACATAATTTAAAATATATTTGGACTAAAATTTATTTGTTTTTGTTTAAGTATTGGTTGCATATATGTCAATTTCTGGTGGGACCAGTACTATAACAATTACTGGTCCCTGCAAAACATTAGACATCTCTCCCCTACATTGCAGGTCATCTGAAAACTCGAGCTCAGGAGGAATGGCGGTTGGCTAGGGCCAAACCCTAGCCACCACATGAGAGCAACCACACACATAGAGCATTTCAACCAATAGGCATCACGTGGTCAATGATGGTTAATGATTATTATTAACTTTACACACTATTATTTAGTGTTGCCAATACTTCAATCACATTTCTCGAGTGAGGATTTTTTAGCCAAGAGACTCATTCTACAATCCAGTATGACCGTGATGTGTAATTATGTTCATGCACAACTTGGAGTTTGCACCTGTCCCTTAAAAAATATTTTAAATAAATAAATATTTTCGACTATAATAAAAACATAAATGATTATATATATTTGGTTAGTTTTAATTAAAAGCATTATAAAATATTTATAATCCCTCACTTGGTTCGTTGATATTTAAATTTCACTCCTCTAGTAATAAATAAAATCTTTAGATGTCTATGTTAAATAATATAATGTTATATAACTTTACATAAATAAAGTAATTAAAATTAAAAATAAAAAACTTATATTTCTCTTATAAATATTTCAATATAAAACTTAAATAGATTGTTTGAATATCCATATTAACTAACTTGTCTATATATATATGTATATATAATGTGTGTGTTAATGTTTATCTCTGTAAAATATTTCAATGCAAGGTAAAATAATTTAGTTACTTTTTAATAAGAGGAAAATGTGTAAATCATTCAATTTTTAACATAAAATATTAATAATAATAAATTATTCCAAAATATAACTAAAACAATGAAAAATTACATATAGTCTATATAGAGAGACAAAAAACCACTATGAATCTATCTTAATCAGTGATTTATCAAGCACTAAAAGGGATTAAATCTCTTGACTTGTAAATATTTTTTGGAAGTTTTGCATTCTAAAAAAAAGATTTGCATATAATGAGATTTGATCTCTCTCCACTCTTAGTAGAATGGATGTATACTGGTTTAATATTCTTTTCCTATTAATAATAATTTTTTTATTGTCCTAAGAAGTACTCTACCCTCACTGTGATATCGAAACATTAAATTAGCAATAATAATAAACATATTGTCAACTCCATTAAAAAAAAAAAAGTATATTTAATTCAATTTATTATATGGTAATTTTAACTTTATTAATAAAATATAATAAAATATAAGAAGAAGGTAAAGGAAGAGTTGGATAATATGGTTTCTACAGGCATAATAGAACAATGGAAGAGTCTGATTAGGTGAGCCCCATGGTAGTGCAAGATAAGAAGACAAAAGGAGAAATCAAGAATTGTGTAGACCTCCCCAAGTTGAATGATGCATGTGTGCATGATCCATTCCCAACTCCATTCTCTGATGAGATCCTAGATAATGTCGGAGGACAATAATCTTATTCATTCACAGATGGTTTCTTAGGGTATCATCAGATTAGGATTGCACCAAAGGATCGAAGTAAGACCACCTTTGCAAAAAAATGTGGATCTTTCCACTATACAGTCATGCCCTTTGGACTGAATAATGCACTTACCATCTTCTTGCGCATAGTAGTAGCTGCGTTCAAGGATTTTATCCATAAGTTACTGGAAGTATACTTCGATGATTGGACTATTTTTGGGTTGCTAAAAAATCATGTATCCAATCTGTGCTTAATGTTGGATACCTGTAGAAAGTATCAGATCTCGCTAAACTTGAAGAAATGTATATTATGTGTGCCATTCGGGATATTGTTGGGTCACACTGTTTGCCAGCAAGGGTTGATGGTAGATCCCACAAATATCGCAATAATTGTTAATTTGGAGGTACCTGCGAATGTCAAACAACTGCGCTTAAGATTGGGGCACACTGGGTATTATTGAAATTTCATTCAAGGTTATGCGCTGATAATTGCGCCCATGGATAAATTGCTCAAGAAGAATGAAAAATTTTATTGGGATGAGGAATTTCAAATTAGTTTTGAACTGTTGAAGTAAAAGATGGTCACGTCACCCATATTGATCTTTCCAAATTGGTCAAAGGTGTTTCATGTTCATGTTGATGTCTCCTATATCACGCTCGGAGCTATTTTAGCACAGCCAGGAGCTGGAGAGATTGATCACCCTATTTCCTATGCCAGTTGGGAGCTCTCAAGCGCAGAATGGAATTATTCAGCCACAGAAAGAGAAGGATTAGAAATGGTATAGGCGTTGCAGAAATTCCAGCACTACCTATTAGGAGGATATTTCAAAATGTTTACTGATCATTCTACTTTAAAGTACCTGGTCAATAAGCTTGTGTTGGGGGGAAGATTTGGAGGTGGTTGTTACTATTCCAAGAGTATGAATTTGATATCATTGTGAAACTAGGGAGACTGAATGTTGGGCCAAACCATCTGTCATGCATTGAGACTGGTGAAGAACCTACTAGCTTGGAGGATGGATTACCATATGCACAATTGTTTTCGATCAAGATAGTTAACGATAATTTCCATGATATTATTCAGTTCCTGACTATTGGATGCGTGCCTGAGGAATATATAGTACAACAGAAGAAAGAGCTCATGGCGCGCACAACAGACTTCACTATTATTGTTGGCCAGTTGTACAACATGGGTGCAAACAAAGTCCCGCGAAGATATGTTTTGGAGTATGAAAGGCGTGCAATATTAAATGAAGCTCATGGAGGGGTTATAGACAGTCACTTTGCAGGGAAGGATACCACGCAAAATATTTTGTGAGCTTGTTTATGGTGGCTCACATTACATAATGATTCCTATGCACATTGTTGCACCTGCGATGCTTGCCAGAGGACTGAGAAGCCATCGCGCAGAGATGAGATGCCCCTGCATCCACAGGTGGCACTACAAGCATTTGAGAAATGAGCCATAAAATTTGTCACACCTATTAACCCTCTAGGCAAGAAGGGTGGTGTGCGCTACATAATCAATGTGACTGAATATGCAAACAGATGGGCTGAAGCTAAGCCCGTGAAGGATTGTACTGCGGATACGACTGCGCACTTCATCTTTGAGAATATTTTAACCTGCTTTATATGCCCTAAGATTATAATAAGTGATCAAGTTATACACTTTGTGAATGAAACCATTGAATAATCGAGAGACAAATTTTGGATTCATCATCATAAGAGCACTCCCTATCACCCACAGGTGAATGGTGTGGTGGAAGCTTTCAACAAGATATTGGAGAACACGCTTACAAATATTTTCAATGCTAACCAGAATGATAGGGATGAGATTGTGCCTGTAGTTCTATGAGAATATTGAACCACATGTAAACGTTGACTAGTAGGACACCGTTCCGGATGGTGTATAGGCAAGAAGTTTTATTCCTGATGGAGTACATTGTTCCAAGCCTGCGCATTGCAACATTCACAAATATGGCAGAAGCAAATATTATGGAGGAACGATTGTCGAAGTTGGTTGCACTTAAAGAAGACCAATTTATTGAAAATTTCCACCATCAAGTTCAAAAGGCGTGTGAAAAGGCATGGCATGATAGACATATCCGACAAAAGGTTTTTAAGGAAGATCATTTGGTCCTATTGTATGAAGGCAAGTTTGCACGCCACCCAGGGAAGTTCAAGATGCATTGGCTAGGGCCATATATTGTTAAGGAGATCTCTGATGGAGGGGCAGTGCACCTATCCATGTTGAGTGGAGATTATATTCCCAAGTATGTCAATGGAAGCCGATTGAAGCCATACAGGGATGTCCCTCTCCTCGTGCGCACCAAATTATTATATGGTTGGAGTATTGGATATGCGCAGAAGGGATGGCGAATGCGCAAACAAGCGGGATGCGCGCGTAGAAGTTGCGCGAGGAGGTTGAATAGGTCGCTTAGATGCCAAAATCTAGCCATTGGAATAGTAAATCTGGAAAAGACAGTTTTATTTCTGTTTAAGGGAGTGTCTAGGTTTCATTTAATGAGGGGATTTTACGATATTTTAAACTGTTTTGTCATTTATGGAGATACATTAATGCATAAGGGATCGTTGAAGATGCATCAAAACTATAAATATGACCTAATGGGTCGCATTAATTCCCTTTTCTTTCTGTGTGAATTGGCTACCTTGAGTTCTCTGATTTCTGAAACCTATTCATTGTCTATGTCTGGTCTGGATCCACGATTTGAGGAGGAGTTGTGCTATAGGGGTCTTGGTTATGTTATCCCACCAAGCATGAAATCTACGCGCCCAGAAGAGGATCCTGCTACGTTGATCATTAAGACATCTGTGCCTGCAAAATCCAAGAAGGGTCAGACATCTAGGACCCGTAAATCCCCTAGAGAGAAGACTCCAAAGCTACACTCCACTGCAGATGAGCTCCATAAGATACCCATGGCGGAGGTCCTTGAGACCATCATGGAGGAAGAGGATGTGATCAAAGTGGCCCCATTCTCACTTTTTTCAACCTATGTCACACTACGTAAGGCATCATTCAAGGTCCCGAAGGATCTTGACAAAGTGCGGTCTTATATTAGCATGCCTTTAATTCTCGAAAATGTCCCGCTTGAAGGCAATATGTTTGCCAAAGTGTTGCAATTAAAATGGAGGGTTGGGACCCCGGGGATTTTGAAAACTTTCCATAGCTTGCACCTAAGAGCTATCTAGAATGTGTACTATATGAGGGGGGACTTGTGCACGTGGAGCAGAAATGATGGGTGATGGGCCTACACAAGGCAGAACTTCTTAATTTATTGCAAGTCCCACATTTTGGGTGCAACCCGATAAATGATATATGTGTGTGTGAAAATTGCTCACATTGGTGCACGATGAAGCCTTGTGCCTAGGAGAGTGCATACCCATCGATGTCACACTGATCCATCAGATCATCGGCCTGCATGATCAAGGCGCAGATCCAATGATTGATTTTAGAGGAAAGGCACAAGAAAATAAGGTCGCAAATAAAGTCAAAATGACCTACCAGTTGTCACACCACAGCAGAGGATTCGTATTCAATGAAACCAATGACCCAACTGTCCAATTTGGGATGCTCATATTGGCCTGCAAGATGATGCGGGAGTGTATACCTAAGGAAGTACCTGCGTAAGTAATTGCACTTGTAGGACAGTGTGAAAAGGGAGTTATATACAATTGGGTGCACTATTTGTGCAAAGAATTCTTGGAGAACATGTATGAGGCGCAAAAGGAGGGGAATAAATTCTATTATTCTTGGCTCCTGCTATTGTGAGCCCTGATTGGATGGAAGACCCCAAAGGAAACACAGTTTCCTGACATAGAGCCGCAGATGTGTGAAGTCGCACAGTATGCCATGCTATGGAGTTCCTCCGTCCCCACGTGCATTATGGAAAACAAAATATTTTGGGTCTTGTTTGATGCTTCCATATTTCAGGCGATCCAATCCAAACTGAGGTTGTATCCAACTTTGTACGAGCAGTACAAGTTGATTGCAGATTTTAAAGCCACCTTCCAAAACATTCACATCCGCGCGAAGGGCACAGTTTAGGGAATTTGGTATGAATGGTCATATCTTGTCACTGAGGATGATTTGTTGCGTGTCATTGCAAAGTGGATGATAAATTTTCTAGAGCTGTGCACTGTGGAAGGTGCATCTACCTCTCTTTTGAAGACACCTACCAAGCCTCGCACTGGTATAAAACCTACTGAGAAGAACACTAGGTAAGAGCCCATGCCTACTACAACCGAAGAAATGATTGACCTGGAGATGGAAACTTCACCTGAGAAGGATGGTGTCGAGCCTAAGGACAAAGAGGAGCAAGTGCAAATCAAGACTTCCAAGTGAACAAAGTGGGGTTCTTAGGCCACAAAAGGATCAAGGAAGAAACGAAAGGGCTCTAAGGCCAACGGTGAAGAAGAACTAACGTTGACCAAGGATGACTTAAACGAAATAGCCAACACAGTCATGACAGTAACTGAGGATATGTGAATGGTCCTAGAAGTGCACCACAAGGTTTCGCTCGATGGGGTGCAAATTGGCATCAAAGAGTTGAAAGTTCAAGAGAGCTTGATTTAGGCCAGCGTAGCACAAGTGAGCGTGTCTGTTACCGGCGTGCAACCTATCACAACAATATTTCCTTGAAAAAGGAGGCCTGCTTGGTTCAGATCCTTGAACAAGCCATTCGAGTTGAGTCTCAACTATTGTGTGCACAGCTCAAAGCCTGCCAGGAAATTAATATTTATTTGATTGTGTTACCTGCAGGAAAATTACATATGGTCCACATCATGATCGTGGATGAGCTGAAGTTTCACGAAGCTCATGCCTGTCGTGACATTACTGAAGCACAACATCAAGCAGTCAACCTTTAGTAGAAGTACCAAAGCGCTGACGAAGCATGCTAAGTAGCCGAGGCTCAACACGTTGCGCTTGAAGACTACCCCAAATGAGAAATTAAAAGGGTTGGTCACTACATTGAAGGTATCACACGCAGAATTTCAGACTGTCCGAGCGGAATTCGAGCATCAGATCGTCGACCTTCAGCTGAATTTGCAGCTAGAAACTTCGTTGGAAGTTCGATCTTAGAGGGTTGCAGAGGTAAAACGGGCTACAGATAGCATCGTTGCCATAGTGACACAGTGTGGTCAGTTATTGGACGAGGCCATGGGTGTCTGGAATTCGGTTCAGAATGACCCAATGGTCTAACAACTGTGCAATTACTTGTGCGTCAAGGAGCAATAGTTTGCTTATATTAGGATGGTGACACCCACTTTCATCATTTCACATCGCCTCGCCCTCCTACAGGAGGGCCGGGTAATTCATGCCAAAATCGAGGACTTGTGTCGAAGATACCAGCTGCTTGAAGCAAGGATACAACCATGGGTCGAGGCGGCTCTATAGCTGTCACAAACATTGGATGGCGCGCTGAAGACCCTTTAGAAGACTCAACGAAGTATTGAACTTTCTACTGAAGGGATCACTACATAAAAATTGGTAACGGAAGCACAGGGAGCTGTTGTGCAGTGCCTTGAGGTGGTGTTCCCACTGAAAAATTATGTCATTTTTCTCCAAGAAAAGATGAAGGATATGACCCCACAGTGACTCGGGATGAGTAACAGGTTTGTGTTGGGGGGTTGTTGGAGCAAGGTCCCCTCGAGTGCTTTTTAAGTAACTTTTGTATATATTTTTGGATATGCGCATTGTGCAGAAATGTCAAGGGGATTTGGGGCAGGTCAAAGTCCCTCTTTTATGTAAATGGTTTGTAAGGGTAAATTTTGGGCCTCAAACCATGGTTTGAGACCATAGTATCTGTGTGCTGGATGAATATAAATAAAGATAGATCGAGTCCAGTAACGGTAGAAATGTTTGGGATCTAAGTACGTTTATGCTTTGGTGACACATTTTTGTAAGTTTGGATTGGGCTCCTGCTGGCTGTGTGCACAGAGACCTAGTCCTGGCTATGTGTGCGAAAGGGTAATTGTAAGGGGAAAGTATAACTATAAGAAACTATTCTGAATCTAATACAAAGACTTTTTTTGGTGAAGCAATTACGTTAGGTGTCTGATATCTTAGCTATATGTTTACTGTTTCTGGTTTGAGATCTCCTTACTTCTGTTATGATCAGTTATATCTCTACGAGTAAATCTATTCTTTATACGTGAGTATATGTTGATGAGTAAGTACTTGAATATATCTGCTTAAGTTATTGTGCATTGTGAAGATCTGATTTTTTTTATTTATATATCTGTGGCGAAGTGGATCTGCGATACATCTGTTATATGCATTATCTGTATTTGCAACAAGTTGATCTGATAAGTGTTGATTTATATATGCGCTCATCTATTTCCAATCTGCAACAAGTTTTGTTATAAACCTGTTTAGGGCCACAGCATCAATTTCTTCCTCGGGGTGAGGAAACCTGGTTCCAACACCCCCCCATACTTCTTTGGGTGGGACTTTGATCTGCGCAAGCAAGTCATTGTCGAAAGGGCCAGTAGTTGGAGGGTTTGTTGGTTGCAGGATAAAATCCAAATCTGGGTCAAGACCCCTCAAGCCAAACGAAAGCATAAATAATAGAATAGGGGATGTGCTTTTGGAGGCAGTGAAAATTGTTCAAGATATAAACGGCTCATGCATCATATGAATTATGAATTGTGTTGCGAATTTGAGGTAGCATCGGGTGTGCTCTAGCCCTGAAACTTTGTGGAGCAGCTAAGACACACGAGATCTAAAAAACCTAGAAAGTGTTTAGAAAAATTTCATCTGGTGTTGAAGTTATTATAATAATTAATTTTTTTAATGAGGACCCTAAGTCTAACTTAGGAAATTAGAAAAATTAAAGTGAATTGATTAAACACATGTGATGAAATGTTCTAAGTGACGTGGATCAAAGAGTATTTTAATCTGAGTTGTCGATTAGAGATTAGATCACGACCATTGGTGTTCCAACGAGAAAGGTATAAAGGAAACGCTTGGGGTTAGTTGGAGGACACACACACCAGCATAGCACTTAAGCTAAGTTGAATTTTTGGGGCGGGGTTTGCTGAGAAATTTGAAGCGAGTTTGCAGTGCGGTGAGGGGCAAAGATCGACAAGCTATGATCTGAATCTAAGGCCGAGAATACAACAGCAGAGGGGTAGTGAGTACCAGTCAACACAGATTCAGGCAGGAGGACGCAGTTAGCCAACACCACACAGAGACTGCGCAAAGGTTGTGTAAGCCTAGCGAGGGTGACGCAGAACCATCCGGGGTGACACATTCCTAGCCAGGGCAGCGCATCACCAGTTAGGGTGACATAGTGGGGACGCTGGCTAGTGAGGGTTGAAGCAGAGGCTGCAGAGGTAGCGTTGAGGGTTCCAGTGGGCCAGAGGGGCTCGTGATCTATAAATCCCATTTGAGGGTGTGATGAAACCATATCTTCTGTCTCCAAGTGAAAGGTACAAATTTCCGTGTAATTTCTCTATAGGGCCAACCATTTCTGGTGCCCAAAATGTTGTATTCAGATTCTACATAAATATAAAACCATCTAGAGCTACTGCACTAGTTTTCCTACGTTGGGTTTTTCCAAGGAAATTTGTCTGAAAAAATAATGTGTAATCTTGTCACATGTGTGTATTGTTCAGTAAATTATCTATAGATGTGTAGGCTACAGTTAGTATCTACTTTAATGTTTTTCTGAATAATTCAGTAAAATAACTTGTTAAGTTAATTAAACAAGAACGTGAAGTAGATCTAGATAGTGCAGTAGGGTTTTTGTTTTGAAAATTTAACATGGTATCAAAGCATTGCAGATCAAGGTGATCCACTGGCAGAGCGGCTCAAGAAATTTCCGCAAAGAAGGTAGCTGAAGCAATAGATTTCTAGAAGAGAGCAGCACAACACCAGGAGGGATAGAACCCAGTCAGGCTGACGCAAAGGCCACACAGAGGCAGTACAAAGCCTTCTAGAGTGACGCAGTGAAAACCTGCGTTGCACAGTCGCTATGATGATCCAGTCTGCTCACGCATAGGCCAGCCAGAGGGACGCAACCTATATTTTGAGGTTGTTGTGCATATTTTTTCGAAGTCTGGAAGAAAATATTTTTATATTCAAAGGTTGTTGGTGTGCCAAAGGTTCTATCGATGCAGAACTGTGCCTAAAAATGGTGACAAGAGAGAGAGGAGAACAGTCACTCGGCAAATCTGTGCCAAATAGATCCAAGATTTGATCAGAAGGGTGATTGTAGAGGATTGTTCAATTTTTTTTGGTGGAAGATTTCCGAATTAGTTGTCAGAGGGAGCAACTATTATAGAGGGTTTCTATTGCCCAGAAACCTAGATCCAGTTTTTATGTTGAGTGTTGCAGTAGGAAGAGGGAGAGGATTATCTGTTCTGACATATTTGAGCAGAGATGGTTTCTCATGGACTGAGAGATCAGGACAAGTTGGACGACATGCCCAAATTTTTTATCTGGAGGGCCATGGTCCTGATAATCCTGGATGTGTACGACATCAAGAACCATGCTAAGAATGTCCTAGTTGTGCCTACCGATGTAGGTCCCCTAGATAAATTCAAAGAGAATTAGGTGTGGGTTAAGCGCTTGATCATGGATGGAGTCAAAGATCACGTGGTTCCTCATATTTCCGGGAAGAACAAGGAAAATTAAATATGGAAAAATTTGGACACGATGTATTAGGGAGGCTCTGTCCAGAGAAAGATGCTTCTTGAGAATCAGATGTGGTTGTTCCATATGAAGAAGGGTGAGGAAATCGATCCCTTTCTCTTTAGACTTCAGACTATCTGGGATCAACTGATTTCCATGGGTACGAATCTAGACGAAGGGCTCTTGGTGAGGACTACTCTGAATGTAGTCTTTGAGGAATGGGAAATGTTTTTCCAAAGCATCTTGGGCAGGGTAGCGTTACCATCCTGGGAGGATATGTGAGCAATCCTCCAACAAGAGAAAATAAGGAGGTTTACTAAGAGGCAAAGCAGTAACAACGGTACAATCAAAGTAAAGAAAGTGGAGGAGGAGGATGCAACCCTTGCATCAAAGGGACAGAGGAAACAAAGGAAAAATAAGAGGGACCTATCCAAGGTTTGGTGCTTAAATTGTGGTGGACTTGGACACTTCGCCAGCAATTGTCCTAAGAAGAAAGACAAGGGGTCTTCTGATTCCAAGGCAACAACAGTAAAAGGGGACGATGGTAATGATGATGATGTGGCCATGAGTTCTCATAAGCCACGGAAGTGGGTCGACATAGATCTGTAGAGTGAACTGTAGATGGAAGAAGATAGGATCCTTGAGGTGCCTAGACTCTTGGATCACATACAAGCTACGAGATCCTTAAGACAGTAGCGGGACAAGTGGAGTAGTGGGTGCAGAATATCACAATGAAGCGGAGGGCAGAGCTGGGGCGTTGTAGATCGTCGCAGCGCAGTGTAGAGGAAGTAGCGGCGTAGAAGTAGTAGCGCAGTAGCCAAGGGAGCTCCAGTGATGAGTTGCAACTCGACTGATTTGTCTACCAGTGATTGGGCAAGGGTCCTTCAATTAATTACTTCTCAGCAACTAAGTTGCAGTGCAGCAGTTGGCAGCATGATGCAACAATTTGAGAGGGAGTTGCAATACGAATGTAGCAGTGTCGATGGCAATGACATGGGAAGCAGTACAGAAAGAAGCAGTGCAGTGAATGGAGGGCAGTAGGCCAAGCATCAGTAGTGTAGAGACTGGTGTTGAGATCAGGCAATACTTGGTGTGGATGTACTGCTAGAGCACATTCCTCGCTAAGAGGGAGTGTTGAGATTTTGAGGTAGCATCAGGTGTGCTTTAGCCCTGGAATTTTTTGGAGGGGATAAGAAACACGAGATCTAAAAAACCAAGATTGTGTTTGGAGAAATTTCATTTGGTGTTGAAGTTATTCTAATAATTAATTTTTTTAATGAGTACCCTAAGTCTAACTTAGGAAATTAGAAAAATTAAAGTGAATTAATTAAACACATGTGATGAAATGTTCTAAGTGACATGGATTAAGTAGCATTTTAATCTGAGTCATTGATTAGAGATTATATCACAACCATTGGTGTTCCAATGAGAAAAGTGTAAAGGCAAGCCTTGGGGTTAGTTGGAGGACACACACACTCGCAGAGCACTAAAGCTAAGTTGAATTTCTAGGGCCGGGTTTGCTGAGAAATCCGAAGCGAGTTTGCAGTGTAGTGAGAGGAAGATATAGGCAAGGGATGACCTGAATCCAAGGCCAAGAATATAGGCATTGAGTACCAGTCAGCGCAGATCCATCCAGGAGGATACAGTTCAGCCAACACCACGCAAAGACCGTGCAGAGGCTACGTAAGCCCAACCAGGGTGACGCATACCCAGCCAACATCGCGCAGGGGCAATGCAACACCAGCCAGAGTGACGCAGTCCCCGTTGGGGTAACGCAGAGGCAGCGCAACACTAGTCAGGGTGACACAATGGGGACGCTAGCCAGTGAGGGCTGACGTAGAGGCTGCAGAGGCATTATTGAGGGTTCCAGTGGGCTAGAAGGGGCTCGTGATTTGTAAATCTCATTTGAGGGTGTGATACATCCATATCTTCTATCTTCAAGTGAAAGGTACAAACTGTCGTGTAATTTCTCTGTAGGGACAAACATTTCTAGTGCCCATAATGTTGTATTCAAGTTTTGCATAATAGTAAAACCCTCTAGATATGTTGCACCGGTTTTCCCACATTGGGTTTTTCCGGGGACATTTGTCCGAAAAATCGTGTGTAATATTGTCACATGTGTGTATTGTTCAGTAAATGATATGTAGATTTGTAGGCTATAATCAGTGTCTACATTAATGTTTTTTTCTGAATAATTCATTAAAATAACTTGTTAATTTAATTAAACAAGTAGGTGAAGTAGATCTAGATACCGCAAGAAGGTTTTTGTTTTGAAAATTTCACAAATTGATCACAAAAGATACACTAATGGTTGAATTGGAAAGGCTAAAAGAATCGATGGAAAGAAAAAATTGATGGTATAACTAATTTTACTACAGAAGAAATTAAAAAATGGCTAATTACCTTTGTTAGTATTAATGAAGAGAAGTTTGTCTTAGCTACTCAACAACGAAAAGAGGCTATGGAGATCAAGAAGCAAATATTCAATCAACATGTTAAGCTAGAGATTACAAACAGTCCAATAAAATATTTCATTAAGTTTATCTTGAAGAAATTCATTCAAGACATCACGGATCCAAAATATAGTTGAGAGTGAAACAATTACCATATATGTTTTCACATACTATAAGTGTCCTTAAATCTTCGCACATTCATTTTCTATTTACCAATATTTAATTATTTGGATTTGTTAATTGTGTTAATGCCATCTATTATAATTTCCCAATGGAGTTCCTTGTTTTCTTTTGAAGTTTCATTTTTTTCATATTAAAATCCACAAGAGCCCAATCCTAGTCCCCATTGGAATGAACACATTTAATTTGATGATTAGGTAGCAGGATTTTGATAGTTGCTTTATACATCAAACACAAATGTAGGTTCAGTTAAATAATATCTTCCATCAACATGTGCTTTTCTTATACCATATATCAGTGTTTCATAGATCAATTATGATTTATTTTTTTTACTCATTTTCCCCGTAATGCACGAGCGGATAGTTAAAGAGAATATGCCAGAATAACATAGTGAATGAACTTATGAGCCAAGCTATTGAGAATTTCCATTACCTATATAAGAGACTTCTACTAAAAATCATAATTCTTATTGCTTTGCATAATATCTTATATGCAACATAATTCTTGATGCGACATACCCGGAAAACACTACAACACAAAATATTGATCGCAAAAGCTTAAAATATACAATCTTGTATGCATCTGAATTATGTGGCAATGCTAAAAAAAAATAATAGAACATAAGTTTTTGAGAATATGCTTTTAACTTTTGTATTCTATCTAATCTTCTGTTACTAACTACTGTGAGAATGAATGATCGAGAACAATTTTAGATTTCGTATATATGATATGTGTATTTCATTTATTTTAATAATGTATATGATAATTGAAATTTGAATCTCGATAAAGTTCTAGATACTGTGATTATGTTGCTTAATATTCAATACTTATGCTTTGAGCTCCTGTATTATGTCATGCATGCATTTTCCAATAATAAATAATAAAAATATAGTTAAGAGTTTTTCAATTTTAATAGTTTTATTTGCTATGAAGTTGGAATAATGTTCATTGTTTTAATATTTTAAATTTGTGTGGAGTGCAGTAGTACGGGAAAGGATTATTTTGATTTCCCTGTATCTCCATATTGTGCATAACGAAACCTTTTCTTGTATTTCGAAATGAAAGTGATATATTCATTTTGTTTAATTTTTATTTTCGGGTATATAGTTGCTTGCTATAAAATATTTTTATCTTAAGCACAATAAGAACTTCTTGGAAAATGGAACGTTACTGTTAAAAAAAACAAATTCTAGCGTTACTCTAAGAAATATTAGTGTTTTTCTCATTTCTATTATTTAAATTGATTTAAAATAACAAAGTAAACTATTTATGAATTCGTTCACACATTTTGAAAAAATGTAGGTGATTTTAATCTTTTAAATTTGTGCAGAATGTGGAAGTGTGGGAAAACCTTTCATTGTATGTTGTGTTGAAATTGGCAACATGAACATGATTCTAATTTAACTTTCCCTTAATTAAATTAGAAGTAAATTGTAACTCCACATCACATGACAGCTTGTACAAGTTAATTGAGCTAGGAATATTTAGTTAGCTTAGTCAATTCAAGTTGAGGGTCAAATTGGAGGCGTGTATAGTTCACTCTAAGTTTTAGGGGGTCTAATTACAATTTATTTTTAGTTGTAATAATTTAACTTAACTATTTGAGTTAAAATCAGTTTAACTAGTTCTAATTGATGGAGGAGCTAGTGAGAGGTCTAGTGAATTAAATCTGATTTAATTCACATGCAGTGATCAATCAAATAACTCATCATTTGCTATAAATAGTTTTTGCATGTTAGTTCTAAGGAAGACCCAGTTAAGATTAGAGTTAAAGGGAAGTATACTATCAGTTGTATAATTAGAAAATTGTACAGGTCATGCATGATGTTAGCATGATTCCTTTGATGTATTGTGCAATCAATTATCGGGAATTTCCTAATTAATAGGGGCCCAATTTCCCTAAGGATTGTGCATGCAAGGATGAGAATCGAGAGGTAATAAATTGATTAAGTATTAGATGAAACTCGCTTGGATTAGAGTGAGACAGACAGAGATAGTGCAAGGAGCTCTCAAGCTTGAGAGAAGCATTATATTGTTTCATATTCTTGACTTAATGAAATATACAAATAGTGAGGTTTTCAACTGAGGTTTTCCCTAGATAAATCTTTGTGTTGTGTGATTAAAATTCTTTCTCTTTCTTGTTCATGTGATTGTGCGATCATAATTGGTTTCCACAATTTTTTGAATAGATTCAAGTATTTTGTTTTAGCATATTACAATATTAGCTGAAAATATGTGGATTTTGTACATGGTATCAGAGTAGGAATCACTATATAAGAGAATAATACGAATTTTTTTTGAACAGGTGAATCGAATTTGTAGATCTACTCTTGAGTACCAGTAGCAAAATCATGATGTATTTCTTTGGATTGAGACTCGAATATGCTCGTGAGGCTAGTTCGAATTACATATCTTGGAAGGACGGGATGGAGGCAGTTTTGGAGGGAAACAGGTTGGAGGAATTCATAGACAGTGATATTCCTAGGCCCACAACAACAGATGCTTAAAATATTGATGCATGGAAGAAGAATTTTGCAAAGGTGAGAAGGATATTGTTAGAAGGAGTTCAAGATCATATTTTCTTGAACCTCCATGGAAAGGAAACTCCATATGCTCTGTGGGAGGCCTTAATAGATTTTTTTCAGAACAACAATGACCATAGGAAGTTGTAGCTGAAGGAAAAGCTCAGAAAAATCAAGATGGAGAAGGGCAACACAATACAAAAATACTTAACGAGGTTCGCTCAATGCCAACATGAGATTGGAAGTGTTGGTGTGGCAGTTGTCGAGGATGATCTGGTGAGCCTAGCATTTCTATGCCTTCCCAAGAGGTGGCACAACTACTGGGATTCAATGAATGGGAGGGAGAAGTTACCAGAGTGGGAGTGATTTTGGTCTGACTTGGTACAAGAAGAGATTCAACGAAATACCAAATATGGATCCTCATCAAAGACTGATGATGAGGAGAATTGTGCCTTGGCTAGAAAAGCAAAGAAAGGGAAAGGGAAGGTGTCCCATTCCAAATCAGATTCTGGTCAGGCAGGAAAGAAGGAGGAATTGTCGAAGATAAATTTTTTTCACTTTCATGAGATTGGATACTCTGATACAAAGTGTCCTTAAATAAGATAAAAAAGAAGCCCTTGGGAGGAGCAGAAAGTGAAGAAATTGCTTCATAGTTCGAGTTGGATTTCACTATCATCACATGCATGGTTTCATCGGTGATGCATTCTATGTGGTTCTTGGATAGTGTAGCTTCATTACATATAACCAGCAACAAAGAATTATTTAGTAACTTGGAGGAGAAGGATCTCAGATGCACATCATGATGGGAGATGACGGGAGGTACAACACGACCGACATAGGTACATTTACCTTTCAGAGGTTGTCTGGTACTCCTCTCACATTAAAAGATGTCATGTATATTCCTGGTTTAAAGAATAATTTAGTTTCAATTTCCATGTTTGAAGACCATGGCTATGATCCAATATTTAGCAAAGGAAAGGCATTCCTTCGTCACAAATCCATGGGACAGGTGAATAAAATTGGGGTTCGGGTAAAGAACCTCTACAAATTAAATGTATAAGATTGTGTTGCCTTGAACACGAATATAGAAAAGGTGCAAAGCCGAGACATCAATGAGTTATGACATAGAAGATTGGTCCATCTACACCATAGCACTTTGAAGATCATGCAACAGATTTCTACAGGACTTCCCAAGACTGCACTTGAGCAACAAGATACATACAAAGGGTGTACATTTTGGAAGTACATCAAATCCACCTTTCATGAGAAGGAAATTTGAGAAAAGTGCTCCTTGAAATAGTGCACTCAAATGTGTGTCGACAGTTCTTAATAGCCTCCACAACGAAACACAGGTATTATGTGATTTTTCTAGGTGATTTTTGACGCAAGTGTTGTATATTCTTCATGAAGAAGAAAGATCAAGCGTTCTCAAAGTTTTGTGAGTTCAAAACACTTTTCAAGAAAGATACAGGGAATAAGGTGCCAAGGCACTCAGGAGCGACAATGGTGGAGAATATGTCTAGAATGAATTTAAGATCTTTTGTGCTTTAGAAGTATTTCGACGAGAATCGATAGCACCTCATAACCCATAACAGAATGGGGTTGGATAAAGGAAGAACAAAACTATTGTGGGAGAAACATGAGCGACGTTGCATGATCAGGGCCTACCGTTGCATCTATGGGTTGAAGCATGAAATACAACAATATTTTTGCAGAACATAAGTCCTCATCAGATTCTTGGGATGAGTACACCAGAGGAGGATGTTTCAGGTAAGAAACTAGATGTGGCACATTTTAAAATTTTTGGTTCATCAATTTATTTCCATGTGACCAAAGATGCTAGGACGAAGTTAGAGCCAACAACTAATTTGGGAATATTTTTGGGGTACACCGATACACCTCACAGCTATCGGGTGTACTTTCCAGCACACATGATGACAATAGTCATAAGAGATGTGAAATTCAATGAAGATAAGGCCATGTGAATTTCCCTTGAGAGGGAGCTTTAGTTGCATGCAGTTGAGAAGCTCTTAGCTCCAAAATAAGAACCTCAAGATGTGTAGCAACTACAAGCAGAGGAACAGAGAGTGGAAGCACCCAATCATGTAGAGACATCCCGAGAAGGAAGAAAGCACACTAGAGATGCTGACAAGTTTGTGCTTGATGCTAGAGAGAATGTGGGAGCACCCACATCACAGTGTAGGCAGAGAAGGTTCCCAAAGAGGTACATTGGCTACATGGCTCTAATGAGAGATTGTGTAGAGGTAGATCCATCCTCTTTTGAGGAACCAGTGCAACAACTAGTTTGGTTTGATGCCATGGTTGAGGATTATGACTCCATTATCAAAAAATGTGCATGGGAAGTTTTAGTAAGACTGGAGGGGAAGTCAGTTGTAGGATCAAGGTGGATCTACAAGGTGAAGCAGTAAGAAGATGACAGTGTGGAGAAACACAAGGCCATATTTTTGGCAATAGGGTTCTCTTATGTGGAGGGGATTGATTACGAGGATAATTTTGCACCAGTCTCAAGGTACTCGTAAATCAAATCCATACTTTCACCGTTAGAACATATGGGATGGCAAATACATCAGTTAGATGTAAAGAAAACCCTCCTCAACGGAGTGATTGAGGAAGAGGTGTACATTGAGCAACCAGAAGGTTTTGATACATTCAACAGAGAGTCACATGTGTGCAGACTCAAGAGAGCGTTGTATGGACTGAATCAAGCACCTCATGCTTGATACACCATGATTGATAGCTACTTCACCGGGTTGGGCTTCACTAAGAGTGAAGTAGATGCGAACCTTTACCATATTGTGGTAGAAAGTAAAATTTTGATCATTATACTTTATGTTGATTATTTCATACTGAAAGGTGATGAGAATCTCATCAAGTCTTGCAAAGAGGATCTTGCAAGAGAATTTGAGATGAAGGATATGGGGCTCTTACATTATTTCCTGCGATAGGAAATTTGGAAATTAGATGGGGAGTTGGGAAATTATGCCAACGGGGTTATGAAGAAGTTCCACATGGAGGACAATAAACCCATGGATACTCCTCTAGCAGGTAACTAGAGGAAGGAGAATGTTACTTCAAGCGAAGTAGTATATGCTACCATCTACACACAGCTTGTGGGTTCACTCATTTATTTGGTGAACACATGACCATGCATATGCTATGTGGTTAACCAACTTATTCAAGCTATGGTCAAGCCTACCAATCTCTTTTGGAAGGCATACAAGCATGTGTTGAGATACCTCAGAGGCACTACAGAGTTTGGGCTATGGTACATCAGGACAAAGGGAGTGAAGCTTCAAGGCTTCATAGATGCAGATTGGGCAGGGAGTCGATCCAACATGAAGAGCACATCAGGGGGCATCTTCAACATTGGGTCAGCAACAATTTCCTGGTACAACAAGAAGTAGAGATCACTTGCACTCAGCTCAACAAAGGCAGAGTACATGGCTACTAATCAAGAAACATGTGAGGCCATCTAGATGAGGAAGATACTTTTTGGTTTGTTTGGTCAACAGATGTATTTGATGGTGATTTATTGTGATAGCCAAAGTCGCATCAAAATCTTGATTAATCCAGTTTTTCATGACAGGTTCAAGCATATTGATATACAGTATCACGATCTCATAGATTGTGTACATAGGAGGATTATGTCATTTGAGTACATTCCCACGGAGAAGTGGGATGCAAACATATTGATGAAGGCATTGTCAAGAAGAAAATTCGAGTTCCGCAGAGGCAGGATTGGGGTAGCACACAATCCATTTCTTGTTGAGAGGGAGTGTTGAAATTGACAACAAGAAGAGGCTTCTAATTTAATTTTCACTTAATTAAATTAGGAGTAAATTGTAATTCCACATCACATGACAGCTTGTACGAGTTAATTGAGTTAGGAAGACTTAGTTAGCTTAGTTAATTCAAGTTGAGGGTCAAACTTGAGGCATGTAGAGTTCACTTTAGGTTTGAGGGGGTCCAGTTACATTTTATTTTGAGTAGTAATTAGTTAAATTAATTATTTGAGTTAAAATCAGTTTAACTAGTTCTAAGTGATGGAGGAGCTAGTGAGAGGTCTAGTGAATTAAATCTAATTTAATTCACATGGAGTGATCAATTATATAACTGATAATTCACTATAAATAGCTATTGCATGTCAGTTCCGAGGAAGAACAAGTTGAGATTGGAGTTAGAGGGAAGTATACTATCAGTTGTATAATTAGAAAATTGTACATGTCATGCATGATGTCAGCAGGATGCCTTGGATGTATTACGTAATCAATAATTGGGAATTTCCTAATTAATAGGGGCTCAATTTCCCTAGGGATTGTGCAAATAAGGCTAAGCATCCAGAGGAAAGAAATTGGTTAAGTATTGGACCAAACTTTCTTGGATTAGAGTGAGACAATCAGAGATAGTGCAGAGAGCTCGTAATCCTGAGAGAAGCATTGTATTGTTTCATATTCTTGACTTAATATAATATACCAATAGTGAGGTTTTTAGCTGAGGCTTTCCCCAGATAAATCTTTACGTTGTGTGATTTAAATTATTTATCTTTCTTGTTCATGTGATTGTGTGATCATAATTGGTTTTCGCAATTTGTATAATAGATTCAAATATTTTGTTTAGCATATGACAAGATCATTTGAATCTATGTTGATTTTCTACATGTTGCCCATTTTGATTCTGATTAGCCCACTTGATCATGAAATTTGTTGGCATTAGCATAAGGTATTAGAGATCTTTCCATTGTGTAGAGATTTTTGTGTGAAGTGATTTCATTATACAAAGATATTTCAATGTGCAGAGAGCTTTGTGTGCAAAGCTTTCATTGTGTGGAGAGTTTTGTGCAGAGACCTTGCCCCCCCGCTCCCCATGCCTGATGATTATTTTTTTCTATCTTCTTTAAATAATCCATATATCTGCGCACCATAGATCTCTTGGGCGACAAGTTTTTAAATAGCGCAATGGTCTAATTATTGTAGACTCACCTATTTCATCAAATTTCTTTTCTTGAACATAATTCAATTACAAAATGAGTATATGCAAAGATAAGGAAATACACACAATTAAAATTTCCACTGCCCCTGTGCACACAACACAATGTAAATGTTTACTGACACTTAGAAATACACACAATGAACTTGTACAACTCACTTAAAGTTGTAAGTTTTTTTATTTCAAATGAATTGTAATGTGTATTTCTATTTCATTTGTGATTTTACATTTGTACATTAAATGCTTATTATTATGTAATATTAAATTAAGTGTATTTTTAATGCATGTGAAAAATATTTCTTACTGTACACTCTGCATAAGACTAATTTAACATGCATAGTCGACGCATGGACAAAAAAGACTAATTTTCTGATTTGTAAAGGAAGTTTAGTTTTGTGATTTGAGAAGGAGAAATGTTGTAGAGCAAGTGTGGGAGAAGGTGTGTGAGGGAGAGTTTGTTAATTAGAATCAAGGATTTTCTCCTTCGCAATGAGCATAATGTTCACTACCCCTATGCACTCTGCATAATGAAAACATTCACTGCCCCTGCACATTATGTACATTGAAAATGTTTATTACCCCTCTGCAGTCCGCATTTTTCGCTCACCCTTTTTTCTTCTTCTACATTGCACATCTCCTCTATCTTCGTATTCCGCATAATGAAAGATTTTTCACCTTGACATTTTGTACAATGTATCAAAAAATCTTGATATTCCATTATAATTCTAATGCACATTGTTGGGTGTCCACATGTACAAAGTGCAAAGGTGTCGCAAATAACTCCGCACAATGGATGAACTTTCACTTCTGCATACATTCCCCTCTGCATAAATAAACTAACATGTAATATTGCAAAGTGTTGACTTCTTCCACACTCCGCACAAAGAAAACGTTCACTACTTTTCTACACTATGCATGAGAAATTGTGGGCCCTGCTATAATATTAAATGTATCCTTTGAATGCTTAGATATTAACTATGTTTAATACAATGTATGAATCCACACCTTAACATTTCGTATAATGTACCAAAAAATCTTGATATTACATACAATACATTTTCTGACTCCACTTCCACACTTCGCACAAAGAAAACGTTCACTACCCTTTCGCCTACCCACAATTAAAACATTTACTGCCCCTCCACATTCCGCACTTCCTGCACTTATGCTGACACGTAAATAACGAAAAAAATTACAGAAATGCTGGAATTTTCGAATAATGAGAAAATGCAGGTCCCCGTAAAGAAAAAATCCTTAGTATCTAAGACACATTGTTGAAGGGCCACATGTGTGAAGTGTGTAGGTGCCAATAAGAGCCACGTGTGGAGATAAGCGAATTTGACTCCACTTTCGCACTTTGCACAAAGAAAATGTTCACTTCCCTTCTGCATTGCAACCTTAGTATCTAATATCAAATTAAATATCCTTTTAACTATTAACTATGTTCAGTAAAATGTATGAATCCACACCTCTGCATTTTGTACAATGTATCAAAAAATATTTGTATTTCGTTATAATTTTAAGACACATTGTTGGGCGACCAAATATGCCAAATGCGAAGGTGCCAACAAAAGCTATGTGTGGAGATAAGCAAAGATAGTTAAATTTATGATCAAAATTTCAACTCCACTTTTGCAACCCGCACAAAGAAAAGGTTCATTGCCCTTCTACACTACGCACAGTTTAAAAGTTTATTGTCACTCGACATTGCACTTCTCACAGTTATGCGAACATGTATATAATGAGAAATTCCAAAAACAAGTTACATTGAGTCGTTTTCGATTGCAAACAATGCAATGTGCAGAATGCAAACATGACAATAATAATTGATATGTAATTTTTCGTAGTATTTGCTTCATTTGAATCTCGACACTCCGCACAATATATCAATATGCACAAGGAATTTTCTAGGCTTAGTATTCCTTGGTATAATATGTTTAATATGAAATTATGTACTCCGCACAATGGACGAACTTTCACTTCCGCATACAATCCCCTCCACACAAATAAATTGACATATAATATTGCTCACCAGATAAGCTTATGTAGAGCTCCGCACCAACAAATTTGCTCTGCACCTCTATGTAAAATACACGAGATAAACTCTTTTATAAAGTCTACATTGCTCACCACCCAATGCAAATATCATGTTTTAATAAAAATTAACTTCTTTAGAGTCTTGATGTTTTTTAACTTATGTAGAGCTCCACACACATTCCCCTCCACACAAATAAATTGACATATAATATTGCTCACCAGAGAAGCTTCTACGGAGCTCCGCACCAACAAATTTGCTCCGCACCTCTACCTAAAATACACGAGATAAACTATTTTATAAAGTGTACATTGCTCACCACCCAATGCAAATATCATGTTTTAATATAAATTAACTTCTATAGAGTCTTAACGTTTTTTAACTTATGCAGAGCTCCGCATCAACTTTGTGTGGAGAGATTTCATTGTGCTGAGAGTTTTCATTATGTAAAGATATTTCATTGTGCATAGAGTTTTTTGCAGAGGTATTTCATTGTGTAGAGAGTTTTTATTATGCATAGTTTACTTTGCACTTCACACAACCTTTAATCAATTAATTAACAGTAAACACAGGGACTCTGTTGCATTGCAACTAATATCCTTATTATTTATATTAAAAAAGATGCTATAAATACATCATAAAATAAATTAAATTAAAATTTTAAATAAATTTTAAATAATTAATAATTATTTAAAATAATTAGTTTTATTAATACTTAGTTTGTGTAAAAAGAAATTTTAAGGAAATGTTCAGAAGTAGTCGACGATTTCGAAATCAGAAAGGTGGTCTATCATGATGCGAACGTGGCCTCCACACTGCTGGTCTTGAATGTATTTAATAAATTTCTCCTTATGTGATTTTCAATCTAAAAATATTTTACATGATGATTTAGACTATTAAGCCAAATTCTCAATACTTAGTTTAATAAAGTGAATTAATGAAAAAAAAAAAAAAAAAAAACTTAAATTTTAAAAAATATACATATTTATTAAGAGATTCTTCTGGTGTGATGACTACTTTTTGTTAAATATAGAGTTTCATTTCATTTTTCCATGTCTTTACGCAATGAAATCTTTGGGACACAAAATAGAGAGTGATAATTCCACGCAAGGCCTAAAACCAATTTACTTTACTTTATCAGGTTGAAATTTACTTTAAATTTCTCAACTTTCCGTGTTGCTTATAATTCAACCTTTTTAGACATTTGGGAGTCGAAATAAGACGTCAACCTACTCCCCACGGTGGGTGCCAGTAATGGACAAACGTGTTTACATACAATGCCAAAATCATCCTCGCTATTAGCTCCTATTAGAATTTTATAGTTGATTGAAAGCCCTTAGTGCTTATTAGATTTCTACAATCTCAAAGGTAGTTGCCACCCCTTGAACTCCTTGAATTAATCATGTTCAAAGAGGTTTGTTTTTTTTTTAGATAAATTGATTTTAAGTTATTATGATTGTTATATTTTTTATTATAATTAGATTTTTTATTTTTTTTGAATTGAAGATATTCAATACTTAATGCTAACATTTATGTTTGATTATGGGTGAGTTATCTTAATTTTTAAGCAAAATTTAATTTACTTTGTTTTTTTAAACTCAAGTATATCTTATATAGCTGTTACTTTTATTCAATTTTGACATTGTAAATGAAAAAAAAAAACATAATTAAGAAGAAAATATGATGCTAACAGTGATATTTAAATTAAATGCTAGTATATTAGTAAAAGATAAATCTAGAAAAGGGTAGAGTACAGATATCTTCATAAACTTTAAAAATCAAATTGTTATCTAAAAACAAATTCCTTATTTCACAAAAAAAATTCCATACACCAATTTAATATCTAAATTGATTATAATCTTGAAAATAAATTGTTATCCATTAAAAAACAAAAAAACTATGATAATAATCTTAAATTAATCATATAATATGATAAAGTTAAAAATTTAAATTCCAAAATATTTAGTTTTTCCTTTCCCTATATATCAAATAAAATAAAAAGAAGCTGTCATGCAATGAGTCTATGTCATTGTTCAAAAAAATTAAATTGTTATTTTTGTCTTTGAATTTATGGCAGCGTCTCTTTCTCTCAACATGTCCAGTACTAATGGTTTAGGCATGGCTCAATGAATACAATATGTGTGGGGCAATGAACATAGACTAGAAATTGCACCTAAAGGGTGCAAAGACATCCTGATAGAAATCTAGATGAAAGTAGAGTGACATAGAGCTAGCGTTGCAGGAAACAAGGATGTGAATGTGGAAGGCCTAACGAATTACGAGGCGAGGGGTGGGGGGAAATGGGAAGGAATTGGAAAAGAAGAGGGCTACATGTGGGACATGGTTGGGTTATCTAAATCTAGCCAGTTATCGGGACACTCAGATGCCCTCATAAAAGCACTGATGATTTATAGATAACCACAAACTAATAGGGTAGATAGTCAACCAAGGAAGTAAAGACTTAAAATTTAAATGTGTCGGAATAGTGAGAAAAAGATATATATGTAAATGGTGACATGCACCTTATCACATTGATTTTTTATAATTATGCTTTGCTCAATCCATGAGCTCATTAAGTCCCCATTGTTCACCAACTCTTCATCTATAAGAGGTGTTTTGGGGTTTCTTTTACCATTAGAATATATATACAATAACATTTTAAATAGAAAGATTTCTAATGTCTAATTAGAGGTCATGGATTGGTTGGTCAAAGGGGCTTAAAGATCAAGTATCTCTTCAAAGATCTAGTGTGCAGAGGAGCCCAACTATTTAAGATGTCATTTTGTAAAAATAGGTTAATATATATTAATACAAATATTTAAAAATAAAATTTTATTAATATTAAAAGAAATAAATATTTTTGAAAAATAAATATTATAAATTTCATTAGTCAATATTGACTAGTACCTTATAATCCCATGTTTGTGTTTACTGCATGAGTCATCTCCACTCACAGAACCAAACATTATGTTTCCACGAACTAGTTAACGAGTTAGATGGATCATAGGTGACTATGGACATAAATCCCAGACAAGGATTCCAACGGTCTGATAATTGAGGGGTGAAGAAAATATGAAGGGATTAAGAGAGAACGAAAAATTAAAAGCGTAAAAGCATTCTGGTAAGACACTTAAGAAAAAAGAACATTACAGATCTCCATGTTTTAGTCGAACACCATAAAAAGAGGACAAATGAAATGAGAATGGTTTAAGTTTCTTCATTTATTTATAGAAAATGAATTTTCAAAGTCTAAATTCATAACCCTTTGATCAAGATATAATTTCAAACCTAAAAAATATTAAAAATACTAAATTCTTCAGTTAATTTTCCACCACACAAAAAATAAATATAATTAATAAAGTATCTCTCCTTGATAAAATTACTCCAAAATGATGGTCTTACTTTTTACTTTTAACTAATGAAAGTTACTACAAAATTATTGTCTCATTTTTTACTTGATTTAACACATTAAAATATTGTTAAAATACTATAGTCCTCCATGACGTGTAGATACACACATAAATTTAAGCATTACACAGTGGTAAATCAATGAAAGTTAATAGTCATAGGACTAATTTTAATCTTTGAACTCTACTAAATTCATTAGGTGCTATAAAGATCAAATGTCCGCGAGCTAATTTTCCACAACGAACAAAAAGTGGTTTGATAAAATCTAAAATTAACAGAAAAATACCGCATTTTGATTAAGAAGTAGTCATAATAATAAGTCATATTTACTAAAATATTGTAAAACACTTAAGTCATTCATACCTTGCCCATAAAGATAGAAATTTAAGCATAGCACACACAAAAATCTAGAGAAATCTAGAAAATATTTGGTTAGGGAAAACAACCAAATTAATAAATACGAAATGTAAATTATAATCTTTCTCCATAATAAGCCTCCATAAATATGGATCGAGAAGTATTTAGCATCCGTTATTTAATTTTACTAGTTAGAACATATAATTTTTAGGAATAATATAATTTTTTAATGATATTTATTATTTTTTAAATTTCGTCATATAAATAAAGTAATAATTAATTTAAAAAAAAACCATAAATTACATAATTCAAATTCGTAATTTTAATTTTTTTAATGAGATTTCTATTAAAATTAATTAAAAAGTAAAAATAAAAACATCTAATAATTAAACTAAGTTTATAATTTTATTTTCTTAAAAACCTTATCACCTATATATAGAAAAGGTTGAATCATCCTAAAATTTATAGGTGTGAAGGTTATATTAGCAAACTTTATATTTTGTATATTTTGTATTTGATATTTCATTGTAAATTTATGTTAAATAATGATAAAATTTATGATTGTGAAGGTTATTTTTGTCATCTCTTTATATATTGTATTTGATATTTATTATAAATTTGTATTAATTATTTGAAATGATGTTATCTATTTAAGAGATAGTTTTGTTTGGATAACTAGTTCTTGCTAGAATTTGACCATTTTTTTCAAAAAATCTAATCAAGTGTTTGAATTTGTTGAATTGAAAAACACATATATATCTCTTACACACTTCTAGTATCTTCTCATTGGAAGCGCTTGTGTTTGTCTAGTTTGGCCTCTGTATTTTTGTCTATCTAGATATTTTGTATCATTGAATTTGAGTCTGACTCTATAAATCATGTAATAGAAGTGGAAGATCAGTTGTACTGAATAAGAAATGGATTTGGAACATTGCTATGAAATTTGGAATTTGCGAGTATGTAGAGGTATATAATTTATGGGTGTGAAGGTTATATTGGCAAACCTTATATTTTGTATTTGATATGTCATCGTAAAATTGTATTGAATAATGGTAAATTTATGACCGTGAAGGTAATTTTGGCCATTTTTATATATTGCATTTGATATTCATTATAAATTTGTATTAATTATTTGAAGTGGCATTGTCTAATGTGGTGACAATTTCGCCCGAACGACCATTTCTCTCTAGAATCGACAATTTGTTTATTATAATTTCATCTTTTATTTTAATTTAAATAATTTTTACAATTTTATAATAAATATTTTGCTTTCAGCTAAATTTTATTTTCTAAGTTGTGTTCTCTTGCATTCAAGTGTATGAAACAATTATATACATTTCATTTTGTTGATGCTACATTTGTGGTGGTAGTGAAAGTTCATGTCAAATTTTATTGAAGGCACTTCAAATTAATTTTCTAAAAGTTATTTTTGAATTATGCAAATTAATGTTTTAGGGAAGATATTTGGACATGTAGATTTTTTTTGAAAATGAAGACATACATTTTGGGGAGGGAGGGGATTTAAGACCTCTAGGCAAATTACTGTTTTAGGGAAGGCATTTTGACATGTATAATTTTTTTTGAAAATGAAGTCAAAGACATTTTGAGGGAGGGGATTTAAGACCTAACTTTTGTCATTGTGTTTCATCAAAAATGGGGTGTCAAAGGAAAGGTTCTTTTAATGAAATATTTGGCATGTGTGCCTAGGATTTAGACCGCGTGAATATTTTTATTATCACTCTTTAATGGAAGGTTCCAATTACATGAATTTATGTTCAATGTGATTAATGGAAATTTAATTGCATAAACATGAGGGTTTAGAAAAATATTTCACTATGTATCACACCTCCATCCATCTACCATTGATTCACATTCATATTTTGTTGGTAGTGGTGAGCTCTTTCACAACATAATGATGACCTCCTACATTGATGGTGGTGGCTTCCATCTTTATCATCTCACATAAAAAAAAATTGTAAATGTGTTGATGATGAGAAATTTCTCTAAACACTCCTCTGATATCTTACTATCATTACCTATTGGCATTAATCAACCATAATTTTAGTCTTTGTACTAGTTTAGTATAGTTCAATATACTCGAAGATTAAAAAAAAATTAAAAAACAAAATGGAAAAATATATTTTAAATATTTTTAAGCATAATGTAATGATAAGGAAAGTCATGAAGTTCTATGGAAGGTTGGGATGACATGTCTCATATTGCAGGGAAATTCATATGTCACACTCTTGAAAGGAGGAGCACTAATTCAACCCAAAGTTGTTAACAATGTGTTGCATGCCCCTACTTCTCTTAACTTAGTGTTGGTGATCTCATAAGTTATAATAACCATCCTTCCTAATAGCTAGCTACGAGATAGGATGGGCCAAGGATGAATTAAAGGTTATGATAGTGGAAGGTGGGCCCACTAGGGTAGAATGCATGTTGCTTTCTCCCCATTGAAAAATAAATCTCATTGTTTTTACAAGCATCCCATTGGAACAACTATTTCGTCAACCATAGACAACATGATTTCCAACTCTACATTGCTTACCTAGTTCCAATGGGATTTTCAACCATATAATTTGATGCCATTTTCATTGCCACTTATTCCTTTTTTACTCATATTAATCCATCCTTTTTACCACATTATTGATCAATTTACCATATTTTTTTTATTCAAATTTCATTCGAGAAATAGAAGGTAATTACATTGTTGATTTAATAGATTTTTCATTGTTTTTGGTGAATTAGGTGGATCAAGGAGTTGCTTTATTACTAATGATGGTTTGACCAACAAGTCCTCTAACCCCTATAACGATCTTGTAACCCACCTTCTTATTCGACATATAGAAGGGAAACTAAGACATAGATTTTTATCTTGGATGCCTCCAAATACTTCCATGTTTATCAAACTGATTCCATAGCATATAGAGTAAGCGTCAACCTCAAACTCGTGGTCAAACGGTGGCAAGAAAAACAAGTCCAACTAGCAAATTAGTTGAGGGCAATGGTCAGGGATTTTATTGTCTCATTCAATCCAATCGTTGTCTATTATTGTCAAGAAAATTAGCATATCATCTTTCTTTTCCTATTTTGAGACGTATTCAATGTAAACAATGCACGGAATAGGTGATCCAATTAGGGTTCACATGTGCACTCTTTTATAATGTGTACAAACTATATAAGGAGCGATGTAATGCAATAGTGACAGTAATATTGTTTTCTAGTGAATTGTTGATGTAATCAGTTTGTTTATCATGAATCCATCGATAATTATGTTGAATAACAAATACAATGTATCGACATGTATTGTTGAAGGTCTTCATTTCATTAATACAAAGCCATTGAGTTGATGCTCTGAGATAGTTTGTGTGCATATCTGATTTGTGGAACTGTAGTTTTTTTAGCAATGTGAAGCCATTTGGGAGGGCCCCTCGACTTGGCCATCTTTGCTCTTCTGTTTACATGTTGTAACATAGACTGATAAGTATAGTTAATTACATTTTTACATTTTTAGTTTTCTAAACAATGTGTATGGTTACTAAGTTTACTTGTCTTGTTTTTATTACTTATATTTCTATTATGTGAAACTACTTTGCATAAAAGACAAGTATTCATTAAAGGTTGAACAATATATATGATGTTTCTCATTTCAGTGTAAGAACACTTAACAATAAAATATTTATAACTTATGCCATCAAGAAAACTCTGTATTGTCAATCTAATTATAAATGATCTTTTTATGAAGTAGTAATTCCTTTTTCAATATTTGCTTATATGTTTTCATTTGAAATGTGACATAACGACCGACAAAAGAATATGTCTCATTAAAAAAGTGGAAACGAGATTTTCTCCATAAATAAGTAAAGGAACATTAAAAAATATCACTTGAATGAAAGACTATACTGTATGCTTAACAAAGCATTTTTTATTTACAATCTTGGTTTCAAATTATATAACATTCTTAGTCTTGGTTTCAAATTATTCGATGTTGAAAGTGTAATATTATGTTAGCAATATTATATATGAAAGTGTAATTAAACATATATTTTATTATTTAAATTTTGTAGTTTGGATTTAAATAAATTTGTATTTATTTTTTTATTGATGTAATGTTTGATTTTTTTCAATGATGATAAAAGTAATATATTACTAGTTTAGATTCATCTAATTCTGGATCTATCATGCGCCGAGAGAGATCAAATTTCTTGAGGTGTAAACTTTTTCTCAAATTCTACATTCCAAAAAGAAGTTTTGCACATCAAGATATTTTTAATTGTTTATTTATATTTTTTTTTATTAGCCCACATTATTTAAATCTTTTGTATAGTTATTTAAATTTTTTCATTTTTAGATTTTTAGATTTTTTATTTTTATTTTGGCGAACATAAACAAAATTTCAATTTTGATGATAAACATACACCCTTGCACATAGTATTGAGTTGTAAAATAAGCCTCTAGACACAATAACTATAATAAATAATAAAAAACCTAATATTCCATATTTAATATGCAAAATAAACATTAAATAAATTTCAATATAATTTTTATTTATTCAATTACTTTATAAATTGTAATATCTTAAAATAATTATTAAAGTACATTTCAATATTATTTTAGTTTCTACTTTGGAGCAGTTACCAAGTGCGAGATTCAAGATTTTATGCATATACCGGCTTTCAGGTTTGGCCATAGTGGGTCCCCTTGCCATATTTACAATTCTTTCTTTCTTTTCATTTTTATGCAATTCTTTATTTTTAATTTTTAAATTTAAATTAAAAAATGTATGTGGGGGTTTATCGATTATAGTTAAGTATTAAGAGGTTAAACATTAATTATGAGTGCACTTCATTGAATTTTACATTATTTTGATCCCATAAAAATTAGCTTACTACTTAATTATTTATCAACTACAATAAACTATCAACAAAAACAAAATCTTATATAAACTATTATTGAATTAACAATAATATATTATTTTTTTTTGCTAAATTGCGCTATTTCTATTATGAACATAATATTACAAAACTGCCACGGCTCAGCTGAGGAAGCCTGAGACCGGGCTTGATGTCCAAGTTCTGTCTAAATATGGAACTGCCTATTAACGGGAAACCAGTTCTTTTAAAAGATATTACACCGCCCATGAACTGGGAAACCGGCGAAGAGTCATTTACAGTCAACATCATGAAACTAGAAAAAAACAAAATATGCATGCAGCTGTATCTGCTATGACTGATCATTAGAACACAGAAACCTTGCAAAAAACTAGAGCAGTGTTCATACTGAAAACTGATCATGGAAGAGGGAGAGCACTTAGTCTGAAGCAGGTTGCTCTTCCACAATTCTGCAGCCATACTGTTCTTCTGGTTCTGCTTCAACAATCTTGTCTTCTTCTTCGCCTGACAGGCCTGCATCCATCTGCACATGAGAAGGTCCCGAAGAGGCAGGGACGGGGGCATAGGGAACGCCGAGAAAGGGCATGAACGGAGCAGGTTCAGGACCGGAAGGAGCGTCGAAGGCTGGCGCAGAAGGAGTCTGCAAGGGATCAGGAGACGGAGCAGGAGGGAGGGAGGTTTCTTCGCGGAGGGTAATCGTGATGAGGGCAGTGATGGAAGGGCGATTAAAAGCGCAATCGAAGCGCAACTCAGCTCGTTGCGTGGATTGCCTTAGAAAATGACTGCCAGGGCGAGGAGGGGAAGCTTAAGCATGAAGCGGGGGCGAGGACAGAGGTGGCACAGCGGGAGCGCGAGGCATCGGCATAGACGGAGGAGGCGCAGTGGCATAGCGGTCATGGAGAAGACCAGAAGGGTCAATAAAGAACTGAGCGGGACGCCTTTCAGAAGGTTCCAAGGAGAAGTCGACATTGGAGCTAAGGGGACATTCACTCATGGGTCTGCCCCGAGAGGCACCTCTCCTGCAAGTCATTCTCTGCCTGAGCCTGGGCATGGTGGAGTTATGAGGAGAATCCGACCAGACACCAGAAGGAGCTGCAAGAGTAGGATTAAATTGACCAACAAAAACAGGAGAAGCTTGAAAATTGAACAAAACAGGGCAGAGATTACTATGCGAGTAATGGAAGCCGGGAATTGTTTCCAAGCAGCAATGAAGAGAGCACCGGCGACCTGTAGCAGTACGCTCACCACCTGTAGCACAGCCACCCGGGCAGTGAGAGCTTAGAGGCGACAGAGGGCGGTGGGCAGCATCAAAACAATCGAGGAAATTCGAACTAAAATGCTCCATTTGATAACTGATGCGCTGAGCAAGGCAGAGCAAGTGACGGTGAGGAGGATTAAATGCCCATCGCAGAGGTTTATTGAAGGCAGCATTAAAGGCACCATAGGGGGCCATGTGGCCACCCCAGGTGAGCTGCCTTGGGAGCTGAACCAGGCCTTGTGGCCCCTTAACCCAAAGAATCATCCGCATCCGGAAAATAATATATTATTATTAAATTACACGTAATTAAAAAATAATATTAAATTAAAATTCATTTAAAATAAAACTTACACAAAATTTTAAAAATCATTTAAAATAGAAATTAACACAAAATTTTAAAAGGTTTAAATGCTCCATTTATTCATGTGATTTGAATCGTCTAAATTTTAATAATACTTTAAATTTAAAATGCTTGAAATTTGCAATATCTTAATATTTTAGTTTTATTGATTTTTTTTATATAATTTTTACTTTTGCTTTTATGAAATTAGTGAGGGATCCATTTCCAATAGTTTGAGTGGGTCTAATGGTTAAGACTGTGTTTCCTTCTAAGAGGTCATAGGTTCAAAACCAAAGGGGGTAGAGTATGTATGCTTTCGTAGACTTAACAGTGAAATTGTTGCTCGGAGGTGGGCCCCTTGTCCCACAAACAAGGGGGTCTCATACACCAATTTGGTGTTTGGCTTGGCCGTGACCTTAAAATTGGATAATAAAAATAATAATAATGTTTTATTTTAAGATAAAATATATTTTTGAAGGATTATTTTTTGAATTAATTTTATATTGTTTCAGAAAATCAAAATATCAGTACATTTGTCAGATATTCAAGGTCGAACTGAGCTAGTCATAGGTGATCTCAATCTACCACATTGGAAATAAGATATATTTATCACCTACCGGCTATAAAATTTGAGCAAAACCTAACATATTTCAGAAATGAACAATCCTATATAAACCAAATTTACTAAGAAAACTATCACAGGAGTACATAACAGAAAACATCATTTAGATGAAGTCACTTGGGTAGGATTTTTAGAATTGGAGCCTGGAGGGGTGGTATTTTTCTCCTCACATTGAAGGTGGCTCTCCAAGTGATCTACAATAACATCTGAATGCTCCAAGAAAAATCATTGATACCTATGAGCACATTGGGTATCCTCCAAGGCTGCAAAGATGTTGTACTGTTCCTCGTGTTTTTCTTTCAAGACCTGACCCATGATGGTTTTCAATTGCTAATGCAAAGTTATAAAATTGAAGTATTGATTTCGTTGTCCCTTGGTATGACTAGAATCGAAATCCCATTGGGAAACCTCATCAATAATGTCAAATCTAAGAAGGCTTGTCGATAAAAAAAAATTAGGATTCAAGATGGCGAATTTCTAACTGAATTTTTGAGGGAGTAGCCAAATTGTATATGGTCGCAACCTCCTCTCCCTGGACCTAGGCATGAGGTTTTCCCTAAAGGCCTCAACCACCCCCTCCTCGGTGGTTGCACATGCACTGTCGAGACATGATGATCAAGAGGGAATAATAACAAGAATTGGATTTTAGGCACTACTTATTGCAAAGTGAGGATTCAGGATAAAAACATAATACTAAACCACTGGACCAAAAGAAGAAGAATGCCCCAAATAGGCTTACCTAGCAAAATCCACCACAAATAAAGGACAATAAGGTAAAAGGAGGTCAGTGAGTCAGATGAAATAACAAGCCATGAATTTGTATCCATAGGATGAATTTCCAGAGACCACCAAAGAGGACTAACCATGGAGGACTAACCATGGAAAAGAGATAAGAATCATAAAATGAACTCTAGAAAGGGTAGAATGCAAGCTAACCAGCACAAATTTTAATGTTGAAAACATATCCCAAGAAGCCAACCACTTCAGTTATAAATGAAGAGCCAATGTATTAGCGACCAATCTCGATTTGGAGGCTATGTCCAAAGGGCGTCACTAATTCACTTGAATTTTTCCACCAAAAAGAATCCCCCACCCTGCTAGATTTTTTATGCATTCAACCCTCAATTTTCTGCTTTCCAAAGCACCATTCACCAACGCAACTCCCACAAAAGCGTTGCTTCTACAAGCTCAGGAGTGAGGCTAAACAAGTTCCAAATCATAAAAACTAGTTGAAAAGTAGCCAAGGAAATGGCTTCACCTCCGTAAATTGTCCCCCCCTCGCTGCAACATCCAAAAAATCCCACCTGCGGCTGGGTATATTCATATCAACACCATAAACACTAGAGAAAAATCCCCTTTCTAGCAAGAATAATACCAGATTGATGGCTCTCCATGTTAGTAACTCCACATTATAAATCACATGCTTATGCATGTGGGGGGTTGGCCACACCACCCCCCCCCCCCTCTTAAATGAATGATGAGGTGGTGGGGTGGTGGGATCGTCGCCCTACGTCCTAACTTGCCTCGTTTCCCACCCCCATCAAGGATGAAGGATTAATATTTTTATTTTTATGTTCTTTTTTGTCTAATTATATCATAGCAGCAAAGTACTTAATAACCCAATATGGTTATGGGAGATATGTTATTACATTATATGATGTTATATTAAATATTTTTTTGATAGTAAAAATAAATAAATAGATATGTATGTGATGATATTTTAGAAATTAAATAAATTTAAATTCATCTCAATTTAAGATATATCAAATATTAAAAAATATTAGATTTCTTAATGTGAAATTTTTTGAATCGTTTAATATAAAGGATTAATATATGACATGGAATTAAATGGTTAAAAATATTACATGCATTAAGAAATTTGATCCTCGGATTGGATGTTCTATAATTTCAGGTTTAAGATGAATCTAAATTAGTATATAATAATTTAATGAATCAGATTATAGCTATAATAATTCTACATGAATACCTTATAACCTCAAATATGTGGCACAAATGTTGGGAAGGTTCTATCTCATGTCCTTCCTTTGCACAGTGAAGAGAAGTGCATACCTACCTTTCATCCCCATGTTGTGGTGGAGTTGATGTTTATAGTATGAAACAATTCAAATTTTCCAGGCATTGGAGAAGTCTATGTTTTCAATATTAAATAAGTTAGTAGTGTAAGCATTGCAAGATCAAATGGTGGTTCAAGCTACGACTCCATACAAATTTCCTAGTGGACTGCCTAAATTTCCCTTCCAAAAAAATGCAACATAGGTGACTCACTCAAATTCACATCACAAGCATAACATTCCCAAAAAATACAACATAACTTACCCAATTAAGTTCATATCACATGCATAACAATGCCCTTGCCTCGACTGCATTGGAGCAATGTAAAAGTTTAAGAGGTTGCACCATTGTAAAAATATGCAATATGGTCAATAAGAAAATTATACTTTAAAAAAATTGTAAAACTCTAATCATTGAAAGGATTTTTTTTAATAAATATTTTTATATTTTAGGTGAGGAATATACATTTTTTTTATTTTTTTAGAGATTGTTTAAAATAGAGTTCTAAACTATTATAAACAATATTTAAAATGAATTTAATTTAACACATGCAAAAATTAAAACTTGAGTGAGGAGGATAATAACATTTATTCCGATTGTGAGACTCCAATGTCGTTGGTCACATGAAACGCAGGTTTATGGGTTGGGCAGTGTCGGCCTTTCAATAGATCTCGAATCTCCAACAGGCCAATTCATTCATTGCCACAATACAACCGACATTGGATCCAAGTGCACCAAAGAGTGGGGGAAATAAAAGAGAACACACATAAGATACTTCAGACTCAGATAAGGACAATGGAGCACTCACAGAAGAAAATTAGCTCGCGCTTATTACAGCCACACCTACACAAGGTGGTTAGCGAAATGTTGAAAAGAAAAAAGGGAGAAAATCTTAGATTTTCTCTCCGTGTACTATAGTTTTTACTTGCCGTCTCCATGTTTGTCTTGACTGACAATTACCAGCACATGTAACATGTAAATTTTTTTTACTAATAAAATTACGAATTTTTCTGGGAAAAAAAAAACAAACATTTATTCTACTTATCCTATGGTCTATATTCCATGCTTCTATCCATGCAGCGAAGCTATCCATGGCTTAATTCTAATTGAAAAAGTGTTGATTTTCAGCTTGGAGGACAAAAAAGGGCTAAAGAGGCTAATGGAGGGCTGAGAAGTGGAAAGAGGGATTTAAACCTGATTAAAACTTTATGATAGCGCAAAAATGCTTCGGAGCGGAATAATTTGAAAAGTGCGATGGCGGAGATGTGATGGAACAAAATTTGCGAAGTGCGAAGTGCGACGGGCTAAAAGTTGCGACGTGCGAAATGCGATGGAAAAGAATTGTGAAATGTGAAATGTGGAAAGGAAAGAACTGCGAAATGCGAAATGCGAAAAGGGAAAAGTTTGTGATCTGCGATATGTAATATCACAATATCGCAATTGGAAAAAAGAGTGGTAGGTCTTAAAATAAAAGTGGAAATGATGCGAAATTCGATTTGCGACGGGAGACATGGCAGTGGTACTGGAGGCGGAGCGCGATCGCAATATTGCAATCGGCAGATAGGAGCGGTAAGTCTTAAAAGAAAAGGGAAAAAGTTGTGATGAGCGATTTGCGATGTGGTAAAAGTGCAGATGAGCGATTTGCGATGTGATAAAATTTGTGAGGTGAGAAGTGTAATATCTCAATCACAAGATCACAAAGTTATAGGGATAGCGGAAGTGTTGTTTGGGAAAATTTGCGAAGTGTGACGTGTGATATCGCAATTGCAATATCAAAAAGTTGAAGGGATAGCAGTAAATCTTAAAAGAAAACGGGAAACGATGTCAAGTGCGATGTGCGATGTGGCAGATGACGTGGCGGTGGGACCGATGGTAGAGCGCGATCGCAATATCACAATCGACGTTTGGAAGCAGTGAGTCTTAAAGAAAAAGGGAAAATGTGTGAAGTGCGATATGCGATATCGCGATATCACAATCGGCGAAAAGGAGTAGTAAGTCTTAAAGGAAGAAATTAAACATTGTGATTTGTGATTTGCAATGTACGATAGCAGAAAGTTCGAGGAGCAAGGGCGGAAGGTCAAATTCCAATGGTTTTCAAGATTTTTGTGTTAGAAAGGGGTAAGGTAATCGTGAATGATAAAAACAAAGCAATGAGGTGGGTTGAAGGGTTTAAGTATTTTTGGGAATAAAAGGTGGGTGCAGTAGTTAAAATAAGCGAAAAAAAGGATGGAATGGAGGCGTAAAAGCAAGGTTCAAACCATGAATATAGAGATGTAAAATGAAGTGGGAAGGTGTGACAGAGCTGCTCTGGGGTTTTAGCAATAATTCCTATAAACAACTCTGTTGATCTATGCACGAAAAACAGACAAATGCATGAAAATACCGTGTAAAGGACTGGAAAATGGTAATGTAACTCTACTTCTAATCTCAGAAATAGTGAATAGAAATCAGTTTTTGGGTCTGTGGGAAGGTTTGCCCTCCTCGAGCTCTATTGACAGAGATGAGATGGGGGTATTGATCCACAAATTTTTGGCTTTTATCCTCTATTCTATTAATCGCAATCAAATGAAAACTAAAACAACAAACTGAAAACAAAGACTAATCAGCAATGAAACTATCTGAAGCAAAACTAATTGAATGACAGAAATAAACTTAGCTAAATGGCAGAAAGGAAAGAATGGTAACAATATAGAAGCTGAGGCACATGGATTGGGCCCTAACCCACAAGCCTAGCTCTCTGAAACTTAAATCAGTAAAATGAAATCAGTCTGCTCATTTCATAAAAGAATAACCTCATACATTTCTGAAAGTTTGATCGCTGAGTAAAATGATAAAAAGCTCAATAGCTTGCAACAAAGTTCCAACTAGAATCGACTAACTCTTCCTAGCTCTAGCTGTGCTCTATTTATTCTACAGTGAAGCTACCAAAAAATCCATTGAAAATGATGATTGAGTCCACTTGACTCCAAGTAAACATAGATTGAGTTCCCTCCTCTTTTAGTTGCTTGGTTGCATCTGGAACTCGAATTGCTGGAGAGAATATTTGGCATGATTGAGTCCACTTGACTCCAAGTCAAAAAAGATTGAGTGCACTCCTCTTGGAGTTGCTTGGCTACCTATGGAACTCGAATTGTTGGAGAGAATATTTGGGGTGATTGAGTCCACTTGACTCCAAGTCTTTATGATAAAATCCTTATAAAAATTCTTAATAATTCATGATTTTATGCACTGAACCTCATATTAGGCACTCAGAGTATGTTAGCCTTAATCACCACCTACACTAGCATCATAAAACCAAATAATAATAAATTTGAAAGAAAAAGAGATCTAAGAAGGCAAAAAGGTGACCATTCACTCCTCCAGATGTGTCTAATGATGGAGATCACCCCCCTACTGAATGGTTGCTCATCGTCTGAGCAACTAATCCTCCTCCTGCATTTCCTTCAAGGCTTTGACAACCCCCCTGATTTCCTGAGGAAGAAGTGTGGGAGTTTCTCCAAGGGAGTAAAAACCATTATTCTTTTCTACATTCTCCCATTCTCTATCTTTTGAATCTGTCTTTTCATCATTCATCCCCAGCAGCAAAGGTGGGTTGAGCTTTAGTCCCAACCATTGGATCTTTTTGCCCTGCATGGCCCTCTTATATAATGGTGCCCTTTCCAATGCACCCCTCAGTCTTTTTGGAGTATGGTACTCCCTGTTATTGAGGTTGTGCGGGAGGCTATTCCATCTCCTCTGGCTGGCCATAATTCACTCATCTTCTATCTTCCTAGAAAAATCATCAAAGTGGCCTATTACCTGTGTTTGATTCTAAAGGTAGCTTTCAATTAGTGCAGGGTCCCTCTCAATCTATCGACAGTTAAGGATGATTCCTCTTGGGTTGAACAATTCCAATTTGATATGTAAGGGTTCTCTATTTCTTTTTCTCATGACCCACCATATCTCTTTTGCTCTAGTGTCCTCATTCATCATCCAAGATACTAAAGCTATCAACTGCATATCCCCCATTGTAAGATTGGGGTCCCAAGTATCCAAATTTCTCAGCACAAGGTTATGCACATAAAACTCTGCCATCTTTTCCTAATGAGCCATGTTAGATTACTTGTATAAATCCATGAATTTCCTACAATATTGGAAAGGTAGGGATCCATTAGAGGCTAGAGTTTTGATTTGAAATAGGGGCCATTTCTCCGTGAGGTACACAACATATGATTCAGAAGGGAATTTGTGCTGAAGGGCTTCTATGCATAAATCTGCCATGGCGGCTACTTGCTGCCCTTTTTGCTGCAACTGCTCCTTCAGTGTTACATTCTCTGCCTGTGCCTCTTGCATTTGTTCCTTCAGAATTGTTTCTTTGATTCTTTCCTCCTCCCTTGGTGATACTTCAATGATAGTCAAGCTCGTGGGAGGATTTTTTGTCTCTCTTTGACTTATCCTTTGACTCTCATCAACTCTAAGATACATAGAGGTCTGCCTTTGTCTCTTTGCACTCAGGGGAGCTAAGGTGTAAACTACCTCTTTGTCTTGAGGGGATGTGGTGTTGTGATGTTAGTCTGTTTCTTGCTCACTTTCTGCTACCTTTATGACTTCTGTCTCTATTTCCATTTCTTCCTCTTATTCCTCTTTTGGTTCTTCTTCTTATGTTGGTTCTTCTTCTTCTTCTGGTTCTTCTTCTTCTTTTGGTTCCTCTCTTCTTCTCTAAGGCTAGGAGTGGAATTATGCCTTGTTTGGGTTGCTATAAAATCTTCCATGCTCATATTTACGAAATAGGGCCGGGCCATGGGTAGGGGGCATTGTTTTGTTGTTGTTGTTGCACGTTGTCCCAAAATACATAGCTGAAGCTCACTCTTGCTGCGTTGCGGGCTTTCGTCGATCTCTCTTCCCTCAAAAATTCTCAATTCACTGGTTTGGATGAGATGGGATCTATTTTTATTAGATTCAACAGCTAATTTTGGAGCGCTTATGTAACTTGGCCTCAACTCCAGTTTTCGTTAGAGACCGTGGTTTCCTTCTCTTTGTTAATTCATGATGGACTGTGTGTTTCCTCCCTTTGTTCTCCTCTACTCCACTTGATTTAAATTTTTTCTTTTGCATGCCCAGGTGGCATGAATTTGTAGTTATCCCTAGGCACACTTCACGATGGTGGCCAAGCTAACTAACCACCTTTATGCCCCTTAAACTCTAAGTCTGCAAAATTAATTATTTCTGGCTATTATGGATGCACAGCGAGGGGTGAGAAGCTATACCTGAGTTTACCTGTTGTTTTCAAGGCAGTTGCAGGAGTTGGAATTTGGAGACAAGCCCCTTATATGTTGCGTTCTTCCTTATTTTCCTATTTTCTGAGTGAGAAACTTGCTAAATGAGAAACTCTCTGAGTGAGCTGCTGATTTTTCTTGTTGTTTCTTCATGTTGTAGATGTTGCGTGGGGTGCTCAAGATGCCATGGGTGGCATTCTCTCTCTCCTAGAGTCTGTTATGCAGCTTTCTTTCTTGTTTTTCTTTGCAGTCCATGAACAACTTTTTTTTTAGAGGAACTTCCTGATGTTTGTAGCAGTTTGTGGCTTGCTTCCTTTTGCTACATTGTACTCATAAATGGAGGAATATGGTATATGGAGGTGATGGAAGAAGTTGTGAAAATAAATGAAGTGAATTATGGGATGGATGGTAAAATAGAAGAAGGGAAAATAAGATGAATGATTCCTTGTGTTTCCAGAAACCAATAATAGCCTGCAAAACAACAAACATAGAAAACATAGAGATGCACATGTATGTTTTTTTTTTTTTTTTTGAAAGAAAGTGGGTTTCCTCCATGGAGGTTTTGAACCCACAAACTTGCCTTGGGCGCTTTAGAGAGGTTTTCACCCATGGATATTTATTCTCTTTTTCTCTTTTTTTTTTTTTTTGAGCAAGTGAGCTGCCCCCGTCGAGGTTTTCAACCCAAAAGCTTGCCTTGGGTACCTCCAAGAGGTTTTCACCCATGGATCTTTATTTTTTCCTTTCTTTCTTCTTTTTTTCTTTCATTTTTTTAGGAGGTATGGGAAACTATGGAGTTTTCCATCACATACACCTCTCTTCTTATTGAATTTATGAACTCAGCCCTTGGCAAATGCTTCTTTTACATCTTAAGTCTATGACCATTGACAAGCAAGGGGATTCCTTCCTCATCTATGGTTCTAATTTGAATTGCGCCATTATCAAAACATTTTTCCACTGTGTAAGGTCCCATCCATCTTGTCATCAGCTTGCCTTTGAAATATTTAAACCTTGAATCATACAAAAATGCCTAATCTCCTTCTTGGAAGGTCTTTTCTTTGATGTTATTGTCATGCCATACCTTCCTTTGCAGCTAAACTACCTCCGTGTGAATAAGTGCTTGCATTCTGAACTCATCCAATCCATTTAGTTGCAGCAACCTCTCTTTTTGGGCATTTGATAGATCTATATTTAATTCAACTTCCATTCTTAAAGTATTGAATTCAAACTCAACTGAAAGTAGAGCCTTCTGACCATAGACTAGTTCATAAGGAGTGAATCCTGTTGTTGTCTTCCAAGTAGTGTTGTAGGCCCAAGTAGCTTCTACCAATCTGTCTGCCCAATCTTTTCTTCTGTTGCTCACAACCTTGGTGAGGATGCTCTCTAAAGCTATATTAGTTAATTATAATTGGCCATTTGTCTGAGGGTGATAAGCAGAAGAATTTCTATGTTTGATCTTGTGCTTCCTCAAAATATTTCCAATGAGGTGGGAAGTGAATTGTGCTCCCTAATCATTGAATATTTCTCTGGGTACCAAACTTGTGAAACACATTCTCCCTAATAAATTTTGCTACTTTCTCCTCGATTTATACCTTCACTGCTTTTGTTTCAGCCCACTTTGTCAGGTAATCAGTGCAGACTATGATATACTTATTTTGTCTGGATGGTGGATCGATAGGCCCAACAAATTCCATGCCCCACTTGTCAAATGGCTCAAGAACCACCTGAGGGTGCAAAGACATCTCATCCCTTTGCGTGGGTTTCCCCATCCTTTGGCACTGGTCACATCTTCTGGTGTATCTTCTAGAATCTTGGTGAAAGGTAGGCCAATAGTATCATGCCTGAAAAGCTTTATAAGCAGTTATCTTTGCGAAAAAGTGGCTTCCACATGAGTTTTCATGACATGCAGAGAGGATATCAAAAACTTCTTCCTCCCTCACACATATCCTTAGGATTTAATTAGGGCCTAGCTTGAAAAGGTTTCCCCCAATCCATGTGAAAGGGGTTATTTTTCTGATGATTATGCTCCTTTCCCTGAATGAAAGATTAGGAGGGAGTCTCCCAGCAACCAAGTAGTTGGCTATATCAGAAAACCATGGTGAGAGTGCTGATATAGAAAAGAGGTGCTCATCTGGCATCTAGTCATCCGCCATTCCTTCTTCACCTGCTAGGAGAGCTAACTTGGACAAAAAATTTGCAACAACATTCTCCTTTCTAGGTTTATCAACAATAGTCAAATCAAATTGTTGTAAAAGTAACAACCATCTAATTATCCTAGCATTAACATATGGTTTTTTCGTTAAATAATTGATAGCTGCATGGTCAGTGTGAACAATGGTCTGATATGCAGTTACATAATGCCTGAATTTGTTCAAATCATGGACAATGGCTAACATCTCCTTCTCATTAACATTGTAATTTAGGTCGGCCTTGGACAAGTTCTTGCTAACGAAATAAATGGCATAAGGTATTTTGTCCTCTAATTTTCCTAATGTTGCCCCTATAGCTTTGTTGGATGCATCAGTGTGGATGTGGAAAGGCAAAGTCCAATTTGTACCTCGGAGGATGGGGGCAGTAGTCAAATTTTCCTTAATGATATCGAAAGCCTCTTGAAAAGGACCGAACCAAATAAACTCAGAATCCTTGGCCAATAACCCAAATAATGGTGAAGCCATCTTGCTGAAATCTTTGATGAACCTTCTATAGTAACCAGCTAAGCCGAAGAAACTCCTGACATCTTTCTTCTTTTGAGGAGAAGGTACCGTTTTGATGATATTGATTTTGTTCGGGTCTACCTGTATTCTTGATTGGGATATGGAGTGTCCTAATACAACCCCTACTTCCTTCAGGAACTCACACTTTTTTGGGCTCAAGGAGAGATGCATCTCAACGCACCGTCTTAGTACTTTACCCAAATTGGAGAGAGATTCTTGGAAGTCATCCCCATATGGTGTGAAGTCATCCATGTATATTTTGATAGAGTCATGGACTAACTCAGAAAAGATGCTCAGGACATCTTTTTGGAAGGTAGCTGGGGCATTGCAAAACCCAAAGGGTAAGACTCTATAAGCGTAGGTACCCAAAGGGCAGGTGAAAGTAGTCTTATCCTGGTCTTCAGGGCTGATTTGAATCTGATTGTACCCACTGAGCCCATCTAAGAAGGAAAATAAATTCTTCCCCGTAAGGCCATCCAGGACTTGGTCTATAAAGGGAAAATGGAAATGGTCTTTATTGGTGTCTTTATTAATTTTTTGATAATCAACACAAATTCGCCACTTCCCATTCTTCTTTGGGACTAGGACAAGAGGAGATACCCACTCACTGTCAGATATAGGATATATGAACCCTTCATCCAATAGTTCTGCAACTCTACTTCGATTATGTCCTTCAGAGCCGGGTTTATCCTTCTTTGGGGTTGTTTGACAGGCTTGCATCCTTCTTTGATGTAAATATGTGTTTTCACACTGAAGGATGCACCCCTTTCATGTCTTTGTAATCCCAAGCAAATGCACCTAGATTCTCTTTCAAAAGTTGGGATAACTACTTCTCTTCTTCATTCGAGAGGTTTGGGTTGATTTTCAGACTCTTTGACTAAGGTTTGGAGAAGAATGTTAGTGGAGGATTGATTTTGAATGGAATGGTCGATGAGTTCATCTTCGTCAAGTTTCCCCCCTCTAAGAATAGCATCTATGGTACACATAGGGGCATTGTTTTATAACTCATATTCATCATCCTCCAACCATATAGGGAGATCATGATCAATGGAAGGCTGGGCTGGAGGATATAGCACTAGTTTTTTAGACAAAGGCCCATTTTTGATAGTCATGTTTCTGGCATGACAACTAATATATGTGTCTGTCGTGGATAACCAAGGTCTCCCTAAGATGAGAGGATAACCATTAAACTTGGTTTTTGGTTGCAGGACCAGGAAATCTATAGGATACTCCCAAGATTCAATGGTAACCATAACATCCTCAACAATTTCTTCTAGAGTTACTGTGGACCAATCTGCAAGTTGCAGAATTGTTGTGGTTTTCCTCAAAGTCCCTTGGAGATTATATTTCAACATAGTTTCCTTGTCCATGACATTGATGGCAACCCCTAGATCAATCAGAGTGTTGGGGACTATGGCACCATTATATATGCACATCAACAACTAGACTACCAGGGTCCAGGTACTTTGGAAATATCATCTTCCCCAGCATTAGGTCAGACAGTTGTCCTACCACATTTATGGTGGGGGTATCTCTCTTCCTTCTCCCAGGATTCTTGAAGCACTTTTCTTTGATGAGCCTATTGTAGATAGGGAAATCCTTAATGGCCTGGAGAAGTGGTATCTTTACATACAAATTTTCCAACTCTCCCAAGAGTTCAGTCTCCTCTAGGGTGTGATGACTAGGGTGGATCAAGCACTCAGGAAAATGAGGTTGTTGGATCTGAGTGTTACCTTACTCCTTTTCTTCCTCAACATCTACAGGTGGATATGGAGAATGGTTGCCTAGGATTACCCTTCCTGGCCTGAGATTAACCTCCTGTATCTCCACAGCATAAGCTGGATAGGATTTTTCTCCACTAGGGGCCTGATGTGCCTGTCTGTTTTTCGGGTTTGGATTGGGTTGTGGAGGTATAGGTAGCCTAGGTGGAGCAACATGAGTAAGATGAGGTTGAGGTTGGGGTGGAGGCATTAGAGCAGGTGGTTGATTTTGTTGAGGCCTCCACCCTTGGGATGGATTGTTTCACTGAGGTTTTTGTGGAACATACTGTTGAAATGGTTGTTTTACTAGTTGAGGATGATATGAAGGGTTGTAAGGCCAAATAGGAGGTGTAGACCGGGATGGAGGAGTGGGGGTGTACCAAGGTTGCATGGGTGCACTCTGATTGTTGTGATAGTAAGAGTAAGGTGCACCTTGTATACCTTGTTGATATGGCCTAGGGCCTTGAGGCCTTCTCTAGTTGATGAAATAGAGTTTCTCTGGCATTGCATCCCCACCTTGATATACAACTTTAAGTCCAAGTAAGGAGGGACACTTTTCTATGGCATGATTATGCTCACAGAATAAGAAAACCTCTATGAAATTCATTGGGCATTCATTTCTTGGGTGCTTCCTGGTACATCTAGGACAAAATATGGCCAGGGATCTCTATGCTTCCTCTTGCTTCCTTTTGACCTACATTGTGTCCATTTTCAAAGCAAAGGTGTGCAACGTGTCACTCTTGAAGTCCTCTAGCATGTTTCCAATCTCATGTTTTATGAAGGTGGAAGAGGGAGGGGTATTAGATGTACTTTGGTTAGCTCTACCCTTCTTCCTAAATGCCCTAGAATGGTTCCGAAAGATAGTTTTGATTGCTTCATAGGGTTTTTGGTAGATATCTCACCCTGATAGCATATTCAGGGTTTCTATAATCTCTTCTTTGGTCCCTCAAATAAGTAAAAGTTTAAGTGAGTCAGGATCAAGGGTGTAGTTGGCTCTCTTATAGTTCAATTGAAACCTCTCTTCATAGTCCTCTAAAGATTAATCCGACCCTAGAGTCATCCTAAAGATATCATACTTAGTTTCCTTAGACCTACAATAGTCTTTGTATTTGTTGTTGAAGGTCTCTTCCATCTGTGCCCAGGTAGTGATGCTATCCCCAGGCAGACCCATGAACCAGCGCAAGGCTGCATCCTTAAGGGTGGATGGGAATAGCTTCAACTTCTAATCATCAGACGTGTAGTCATAATTCCTACAAACAATAGAAAATTCAAACATTAATGTGTCAGGGTCCTCAGAGGTAAGACCATGAAAGTGTGGGAGAGTTGAGGGGCTAATGTTTTTCATCTTATTTTCCCTGTCTACCTCTCTTATGGGAAAGGCTCTCTATATCCCAGCCATGGTTAAGATAAGTGAAGCAGGTCCCTCAGTTGAAACAAGGTCTTCTTCTTCTTCCACAATAGGATCCTCAAAGTATTCAGAAGGCTCTCCTACAGGGGGTTCAATCTCACTACCACTAAAGAAGAGTGAAGGGTGGCTAGGAGGTGATGTGGGGGTTTTAGGTAAGATTTTTCTTTGAGTATTCCTACTCCTACGAGGCATGAAAGTCATATCTTTTTGTATTTTTTTCAATATTTCTGAAATGACATGAAAAGAAAGGAAAGCATAAAATAATGCTAAAACAAAATTAAAATATCTACTAGACACCTCCCCAACAACGACGCCAAAAAGTGGTGAGCCTTGGTATTGCACCAAGAGTGTTGCAACTCCCAGGGGATGCCCTACTTTACTTTACCAACCCTGAGTTCGTACAAACTTGGAGGTGACAATTCTATATACACAGTCAATGCATTCTTTTCATGTCATTATCTTCTACTTTATGAAAGGGTGCTATTTCTTAAACTATGATAAAACCGAACAGTAAATTTCTGGAAGGAAATGACAGAAAGAAAACTACTTAATTTGTGAAAAGGAAATGATGGAAATGAAACTAATTTAATGTGTAGAAAGGAAATGACATAAAGAAAATAAATTAAATTGATGAAAATAAATGGCAGAAAGGAAACTAATTCTAAACCACACTTAACTTGGCCAAATGGCTAAATGCACTCTAATTATCCTATGGTCTATCTAGCATGCTTCTATCCATGGCTTAATTCTAATTGAAAAAGTGTTGATTTGCAGCTTGAAGGACAAAAAAGGGCTAAAGAGGCTAATGGAGGGATTAACACATGAAACAAGGCTTAGAAGTGGAAATAGGGGTTTAAACCTGATTAAAACTTTATGATAGCGCAAAAATGATTCAAAGTAGAATAATTTGAAAAGTGCAATGGTGGAGAGGCGATGGAGAAAAATTTGCAAAGTGCAAAGTGCGATGAACTAAAATATGCGACGTACGAAATGCGATGGGAGAGAACTGTGAAATGAAAAATGCGAAAAGGAAAGAACTGCAAAATGCGAAATGCGAAAAGGAAAGAACTGTGAAATTTGGAATGCGAAAAGGGAAAAGTTTGCGATTTGCGATATACGATATCGCAATATTGCAATAGGAAAAAAGAGCGGTAGGTCTTAAAAGAAAAGGGGAAATGATACGAAATGTGATTTGAGATGGGTGATGTGACAATGGGACCGATGACGGAGCACGATCGAAATATTGCAATAGGCAGATAGGAGCGGTAAGTCTTAAAAGAAAAGGGAAAAAGTTGCGATGAAAAATTTGCGATGTGGTAAAAAGTTGCGATGAGAGATTTACAATGTGGTAAAATTTGCGAAGTGCAAAGTGCGATATCACAATCGCAAGATCGCAAATTTAGAGGGATAGCAGAAGTTTTGTTCCGGAAAAGTTGCGAAGAGCGAAGTGCAATATCGCAATCGCAATATCACAAATTTGGATGGATAGCAGTGAATTAAAATAAAAGGGGAAATGATGCGAAGTGCGATGTGCGATGCGGCGGATGATGTGGCGGTGGGACCGGCAGCAGAGTGCGAGCACAATATCTCAATCGGCGTTTGGAAGCGGTAAGTCTTAAATAAAAAGGGAAAAGGTGCAAAGTGCGATATTTGATATCGTGATATCGCAATCAGTGAAAAGGAGCAGTAAGTCTCAAAGGAAGAAACTAAACATTGTGATTTGCGATTTGTGATGTATGGTAGCGGGAAGTTCGAGGAGCAAGGGCAGAAGGTCGAATTCCAATGGTTTTCAAGCATTTTGCGTTAGAAAGGGGTAAGGCAATCTTGAATGATAAAAACAAAGGAATGAGGTGGGCTGAAGGGTTTAAGTGTTTTTGGGAATAAAAGGTGGTGCAGTTGTTAAAATAAGCAAAAAGAAGGAGGGAATGGAGGCGTAAAATCAAGGTTCATACTGTGAAGACAGAGATGGAAAATGAAGCGGGAAGGCGCCGCGGAGCTGCTTTGTGGTTTTAGCAATAATTCCTATAAACAACTCTACTGATCTACGCATGAAAAATAGACAAATGCGTGAAAATACCGCACAAAGGAAGACTGGAAAATGGTAAGGCAACTCTACTTCTAATCTCATAAATAGTGAACAAAAATCAGTTCTTAGGTCTTTAGGAAGGTTTTCCCTCCTCGAGCTCTATTGACAGAGATGAGAAGGGGGTCTTGATCCACAGATTTTTGGATTTTATCCTCTATTTTATTACTCACAATATAATGAAAACTACAACAACAAACTGAAAGCAAAGACTAATCAATAGTGAAACTATCTGAAGCAGAACTAATTGAATGAGAAAAATAAACTTAGCTAAATGGTAGAAGGGAAAGAATGGTAACAACAGAGAAGTTGAGGCACATGGATTGGGCCCCAATCCACGAGCCTAGCTCTCTGAAACTTAAATTAGTAAAATGAAATCAATCTTCTCATTTCATAAAAGAATAACCTCATACATTTCTGAAAGTTTTATCATTGAGTAAAATGACAAAAATCTCAATATCTTGCAAAAAAGTTCCAACTAGAATCGACTAACTCTTCCTACCTCTAGCTTTTCTTTATTTATTCTACAGGGAAGCTACCAACAACTCCCTTGAAAATTGTGATTGAGTCCACTTGACTCCAAGTAAACATACATTGAGTTCCCTCCTCTTTCAGTTGCTTGGCTGCCTCTAGAACTCGAATTGCTAGAGAAAATCTTTAGGGTGATTGAGTCCACTTGACTCCAAGTCAACAAAGAATGAGTACACTCCTCTTGTAGTTGCTTGGCTACCTCTAGAACTCAAATTTCTGGAGAGAATATTTGGGGTGATTGAGTCCACTTGAATCCAAGTCTTTATGATAAAATCCTTATAATTTTTTTTTAATAATTCTTGATTTTCTGCACTCAACCTCATATTAGGCACTTGGAGTATGTTAGCCTTAATCACCACCTATACTAGCATCATAAAACCAAATAATAATAAAAATTCAAGATAAAGAGATCTAAGAAGGCAAAAAGGTGACCATTAACCCCTCCAAATATGTCTAATGATGGAGCTCATCACCAAGTCTTAAGTGCATAGTTTTGAGGAGCCAAATTTTAGGAGGAAAATTGATTGATGGAGGAGGAGATTTACTAGGAAATATAGGAAGCCTTGGACTTGGAAATTATGGCTAGAATAGCTCCATGGGTACCATAGACAAGAAATTTTCAAGGAAACAAAATCACTTCCTTCATACAATGGACCTTTACTAGCATGTCAAACTACTACTTTGCAAGGTTTTGGTAGATCAATGTCAACCTCAAGTCGATCTCATGCATAGGTTGGTGGAGCTGCAGAACCTCATGTTGGATATCAAAAGTAGGTTGGAAATATTGGAGATGGGATCACCATTTAATGCCCCAATTCCACTACCATGTAAGGTCAAGGAGTAGTGCATCAAGCTAGACACTTCCTTGGCCTCCGGAGGTGCAATTTCTCCTCAGCTTATGTTGTTTAATTTATAGCTTACTATTCTTGGTCTCTTAGGCCATCTCCACCTCAACTCTATTGATAATTTTAGTTTCTATACAAATTTATCTTAGAATTTTTTAACGCTCAACACTAATTTTTTATTCAATCTTGTTGTTGGTTTCTCCAACTATGGGGCAATAGTCCCACCTTTAAATCCCTATGAATATATTGGTATTTTCAATTAATTTTTTTTATTTTAGTCATACTTTTATGTCTCTAGTCTAGTTTCCCAAGTGGAAAGCCAAATATAGAGATTCTCGTAGATGCGATGTAAACATTTGAAAATTTAATGCAAGGACCAGATTACCAAAAACAACATGATTGGATTTTCAAGGTTTTATTTTGTAAAACGTTTAAGATTTGAAATTCTCAATAATTGGGAGGACACTCCAAAAAAATCCACCCATATGGTTGGTTTGGTACAAGCCAAGTGTGATCCCTAAATTATTTTAACTACTAAAATACATGTGGATGAGCGAAATACAACTGTGATTGGTATGACCCAAAGCGAGTTTGATCCCTAAATAAATTTGATAACTTAAATATCCATAAATCACAATTTTTTAAACCATAAAACAATCACACAAATTAAACATACTAACTATATATCTATATATATTTTTCCCCGAGGAAATAAATTAACCTCCCACTCAGCCCAAAAGCTAGAGTGAGGTTGTTCATACTATGCTAGCCCACAAGTATACTCACTTAAGAGTTCACAAAGCATGAAGTCAATACAGCAATATTCATAGGCACGAAGCCATTACAACAACATTCATCATGCTACTAGTGGGGATTTCAACATGGGTGGGGAAGATATCAACCATTCCACCCATGTTAACCCCAATTGACTATATATGTGTGTGTGTGTGTGTGTGTGGTGAATTAAAAAAATTGCTAAAATTATTTTATTAGATTATCTACTTATTTATCATAAAAAAACATTCCAAAACAATTGATACTGTAAATGAAGTTATTAATAGATTATCCACAACCTTTTTGAAAATTCTAGGATATAGGTCTTTCAATGTGTTTGTATTACGAAGTGTGTTTTTAATGTTTTTTAATTAATTTTTAATAAATATTTATATATATATAGGCATAGAGAAGACGGTGATAGGGTGTTTTATTAAGGAACTCAATGGTGTAAATATTACTGGTTCAGAACTCTGCGGGAAAAAATCTAGTCATGCTAAGGGCTAGTGTGGCCCAGGCTGAGTGCGATACCAGGTGATTTTTACGACTTAGATGCCCTTGGGTGACGACCATTCAAGCCAGAGGTTAGGCATGTCAGTAATATTAGGACTCACATTATCTTTTTTTTCACTCTAGAAGAAGTTTTCATATCAAGAGATTTGATCCCTTTGGATGATTGATAGATCCATAATTTATTTATTTATTTATTTATTATTTTTTTTGTTTTATTTAATTTGATCAAGTCGAAATATTTACAAGGAATTGCATTACATTACAACATTTCTACCATATTAGACTGAACATGGCCTCTCGAGACAAAGATTTAAATATGTAAAAATCAATGAAAAAAATATTACACACTTTTCTTTTTAGAAAATTCAAATATACATTTTCCTAAAAAAAATGCTAAAAAATTGTTAAAAAAATAAGCTTTATTTAAAGTCTCCTTACATACATGATTATTAATTACTATTAATCCATATAAATTTTGAAATGGGGTAAAGGAAGAAAGTTTTGCACAAGTTCAAATAAGGTACGATTTTGCAAAAAATAACATATTTTTATGGAGCTCACTTTCAATTCAAACAGGAATGAAGAGATTTAAATTTTATATAAAAAATATAAATATTTTTTAAAGGGGGGGGCAAGATCACGACAGGTGATTCTTGGCCCCAATGGAAAAATAGAGTCACAATTTGCGTGGGGATTGGAAAGAACAACCAATAATCAAGCTGAGTTCCTCACTCTACGGCAAGGACTAAATTTAGCAATTGAACAAAAAATCTAGAGAATTATGATATTTGGTGACTCAATGATAGTTATTCAACGAGTATGGAAGGAAAATCGTCACTCCAAAGCGACATTATCTTCCATGGAGATGAGGATCGTACTCCAACTTCAGCGTTTTGAGAAGGTTGAACTCTTTCACGTGTCAAGGAATTTAATTTCTCAATAAAAACTTTAGAAAACCAAAGAACAAGGTTGGCACAAGGAACCTTAAAACAAGATAAAAAACATGTAATAATCTCTTCTTTTCCATGAGGTCTCTAAAATTTATAGAAGGAACATTTAATTCAATTCATGGACATTTATCAAGGAGTAAATATGAATACTATTTGGAGCATGATATATGTCGAAAAATTAATATATTGGAATTGCGAGCCTCCAAGGTTTGGTAGTTGTCACTTATTAATTGGACTCGATCGTTATTACTCAGTCACTGCACTTACTCCCTCCCTTCTTGTTGTTTCATAATACTAGTGTTGAGCTATGGTTAATTAGATTACCGAGGAAGAGACATTTAATTTGCATCATGTCGAGTTCATTTCTCTATTCTTGTCGAAGCAAGTGGTTTTTCCAACAAGGAACTCACATTTGTTTCATCTTGGAATTCTCGGGTTTGCATTGAATGGAGATTGAGAAATATATTAGAGGTCATAATGTTTTCTTTGGTTCTTTTATTGGGATTTTTCAAGCTCATGTTCGTAGAATTGGTATTTATACCCCCCTCCAGGTTACAAGTTGTGCATTTCCTGATTATATCATTCATGGGTAGAACCATGTCTATCTTTGTGAATTAGTGTCGCTACTAGATAATATCGTCATGGCCTATGCAAGTTCATCTTCCCGTGATCCTGACTTTGTAGACATTAATACAATAGTGGAAAGGTTTCTTGTGGCGATAGAGAGAATGAAAATTTCTTTCAAGAAGAGACAGGGAGCGGAGGAAAAGATCGCAACTCTCTAAAATTGATCACCATTTCTAAGCTTGACCTAGTGCAAGTCAAAATTGATCATCTCCAACATGAATTAAGGATAGTACTGGCAGCTATCTATTGTAAAATAACATAGATGGAGGATGTGTATATCATCAAGCTTAAGTTATCTCTAGAGGATCCCAGTTTAGAGGATAAAGTAACGATGAAGAGAGGAAGGTCAACCCAAGCTCCAGACCAACCAAGTCAAAACCGATGATGTGCCTTGGCAACAAGTTTATGGAACTCCTCTTAGTAATTTTTTTTATGCAGTGCAAATAAAATTTTTATTTAGGTAACTTTGTTAGGATATATAATAGACATATTTTTAGAACTATTGGGAGAAATTGACAAAAGCTTAGATTGCATGTGTACTGGTCTTCAGAATGCAGGATTTTGATGGAGCTAGATGAATTATATAAATTTTTTGGTCCATAATATAGATTTTTCATTTTTAATAGAATCTTTCTAACCACTTATTATATATATATATATATATATATATATATATATATATATATCTTGAAATTAAAATTTAGAGGTTATTATTTTAAAATATAACAATTGTTTATGAAGGATTTTGAAAAAATACTACTTGTACAATTTATATAAAAAACACTTAAGATAAAGTAAAATTTGCAAAATAATAAATATGAATAATAAATAAAAGCATAATGGTTATAACTTAAAAGTTTTTTTGGTAGTATTGAGTGTTGGAAGACCATCTGAGGACCGAGGGCATGAGGAACCCTAGTGATGGTGGAACCCTAGTGCGAAACCATAGTTGACGGGATCTTGTGGTTGTGAAATGGTGATTTTGGTGAAGGTTTTACATGGTTTTGTTGTGTTAGGATATGACTGTCACGGGAAGTTTTGGTGAGTTGACTTGTAGGCGAGTGCTCACGACTTTCTCATGCTTTGAAAACCCAACATAAGGGTTAATAATTAGTTTTTTTTGCATAACCCTGGACCCCAACATAGGAGGTAGGTAGTTACAGTCTCTGGGAGTCTTTCTCGAAACCATCCTAGTCGTTCACTGGATTTTTGTGGGGTTTCTGCTGGCCACAGTAGCGAAAATCTCGAAACTCCATTATGGAGGAGGTATAGATCTAATATTCCTTCGATACAATGGAGTTGTCACAAATTTGGATAGGCTACCCACATCAGCAAACAGTCAAGAATCCTCCAGTAGAAGCACAAGGCTCGAAGGAACAAGTGGAAAACTGCTATATGGACATGGAAGTTGGTGAGTCATCACATGCGCAACTAGGGTTTAGTGATGCAAGTCTGGAAATTACGGCGAGGTACGCTGATATAACTCTGGAGGCTTTGGCATCACCTTCATTCTCCATTCCATCTACGTCGGTACTCAGGATATGGGAACAACAATCACAGACTACCCCAAAGGCACTGGGTCCAGTCATGGTGGGCATGGGGGATATTTGCAGTGCCCCTGATGAGTCTTTTGGGCTTGAGCACCTCAGATTAAACCTTATCGAAGACATTATAATCACGGATGACATTCTGAGGAGTCCTTTGATGGTATAGCCTCGGGTTTTTCTAAGGGTATTACCCATTCGGTTCCCCTGCTAGAAGATAATAGGGCTTCTGATTATGACGACACTCTACCTGAGGGAGCGGTACCCACATGCGATAAAAAACCTCACAGGTCTGACAAGAAGAAGACCAAGTGTACCAAGAGCTGTGAATAGGGCAGAATATTGGTTTTTGGCGAAGGCATTGGAAGGGATCAGGTGGAGGAGATTGCACAAATGGTATTGGCAGGAAAGGTTCGAGGCAGGAACTACACCTCAACTAGGATAAAGAAAAGGACATCAGATATTTGGGGGAACATCTTGGACCAACTCCCAACAATACTTACCATGAACATAGGTTGGTTCGCACTCATTTTCCCTCACCTGGATATGGCTAATTTGGTCCTCACGAAATACTGTGACATTGAGATGACCCCGGTCCTGCTCAAGCGATGGACTCCTCTATTTGACCCTGATAAGGAAAAAATGGGGGTTGGACCCATATGGGTGCATATTCCTAGACTACCTCTACAATTTTGGATGGAGGAGGCGCTAAGGTATATAGGGGAAGACTTGGGTATCTACCTGGATCATGACAGGTCTTACGTGGATAATGGGAACATCTCTGTGGTGAGGATATTGGTGTGTCTGGATACTCGTGAAGGTCTGGTGGAAAGTTATCGTCTTCAATAAAAGAATGTCACAAGATGGAAAAAATTGGATTACGAGGGGGTGCCCTTCAGATGTCATGTCGACCATTTATATAAGGAATGTACTCTGATCAATGCAGCCAACATGGAACCCTCCAAGGTACTGGTGCACATAGGGACAAAAACTCATGAGGTTACCAGCTCAGTTCCAACACAAGAGATTCCTACCATGGTGTCGAGACCTCCGAGAGATTCTCGGCAGGCGCCTCCCCTGTTAGCATCCTAGGCTACTCTAGATAGGTTCACTCGCTCTCATAATGCAGGAAACAACCCGATTTCGGGTACTTCTATTTCTCCCCCTTCTCCCTTTACTTCTGAATTTAATATTGTTGAATCTCATGTATTATCTCTTATTGCTTCTAGAGCGAATTTAAATTATTGTAACTTCGAACCGATTATCTGCCCTATTGAAACTGTGCCTCCATTCTCCTCTAGATTGAACCCTTACACCCTAGTAGGTGTCTCTTGTACCCCAACCCAGTCTAATCATTCAGGCAATAGCTCCTATCATAAATACAACCTTAAATCCTCGGCTAAGGCCATTTCCAACTCCTCTTTTGATCTAGGCGACGATATCATCCGTAATCATTTGAAATCCTCCAGGGGCAAACCTTCCTCGCTCTCAAAAGCGATTATTTTTGTTGGAATTGAGGTGGCTCCTGGAAAAAAATCCTCAATTGATCAAGTTCTTAGAGAAAAGGATACCCTTGACATGGGTGACCCACGATATGTCTTTATTTTAACTGGAGAGAGTTAGCCAACCCCGAAAAAAAAGTGGCTCTTAGGAGACTGTTAGTGTTCGAGAAAGTGGATGTCATTTTACTTCAAGAAACATTGGGTGGTGGGGAGGCTCTACACAAATGGTTATCCTCCTTGCTCCCGAACTAGTACTTTTAGACACTGATGTAAGAGGGTGATTCATAGGATGCGCCATTGGTTTCAACAATTGAAACATTAAGGTAAAAATATACTAGGTGTTGACATTATAGCATCTGAGCTTGATACTCCCATTTAAATGATAAATGTTTACCGTCCATGCCACAATCGGAATGATTTATGGGATAAGTTAATGGCCTCATCGATCATGCAGGAGGATCATATGATTATTGGCAGAGATTTAAAATTCTCCATAGGGAAAGCTGAATCCTGGGGTCCCAATGCTCTACTGGATTCCCTAACTGATTATTTTGAGAATATGATAGATGATGTTGATTTGTTGGACTTGGATATGCCTAAAAATCTATTAGGTCCCTATATTACTATTATAGTCCCTTATTTTTGTTAGTGTAACCCCCTTATTTTATTGTTGTACCCCTGTGACCCCAATATTTTTATTATTGTGCCCTTACATTATTATTGTTAGGTCAGCTAGGATTATATTCTGACCCCATGGACTCCTATATATAGAAGGAGATTTTTTCATTTGTATCATCCAAGAATTTTTCATTTATGTAATATATTAGAGGTTACCCCCTCGAAGTGGCTGATTTCTAAGGCGTTGATCTCTCTTTTCTTCTATTTTTGGAGTTGGTTTCATAAAATTTGGTATCAGAGCTTTGGATTCTACGGTTTCGCTGCTCCAAATAGGTCATCGTGAAATTTTCACTATAAATTTTTTTCTATGAAGGTTCAGAAGTTGAAATTTTTACAGAGCGAAGCCGAAATCCTGAGGAACGTTGTGTTAAAACTTCAAATCTTGGTTCACACTATTTTGGGAGATATGATCTGTGGAAGTTAGGGTTTTTTTAGGCTCCTGAATTTCACCTAAACTGGTCATTGTGGAAGTTTCACTATAACTTTTTTTTCTACGAAGGTTCAGAAGCTGAATTTTTTTATAGAGTGAAGCCGAAGTCCTGAGTAACGTTGTGTAAAAATTTCAGATCTTGGTCGTTGTGAAACCAGATCCAAGAAGAGAAGAAAAGATATATCAACGCCTTATAAATAAGCCACTTCGAGGGGGCAACCTCCAATACATTACATGAATAAAAAATTCTTGGATGATACAAATGACAAAACCTCCTTTCTATATATAGGAGTCCATGGGGCCAAAATGTAATCCTAGTGGGGCCACAATGTAATCATAGCCGACCTAAAAATAATAATATAAGGACACAATAATAACAATACGGGGGTTACAGGGGTACAACAATAACAATAATGGGGTTACACTAACAACAATAAGGGACTATACTAGTAATATGAGGACATAACATGCTCCTCTCCTTCAAAAAAGTGTTGTCCTAAACGCTTGAGTATATCTGGGTGCTTTTGTATAAAATTCTCATCCTCCCATGTAGAATCTTCCGTGGGTAAGTTCTTCCATTTGATGAGATACTCTGAAATTGATCGATTTCGTAGTTGTCGAGTTCTTGTTTCTGTGACTGCTTCAGGTTCCAATATGGTTTTTCCTTCCTCATCAAGTTCTGGAAATATTGTTTGAACTGGAAGTTTGTCCCCTATAACCTTTTTTAAGCATGAAACATGGAAAATTGGATGCACTCGCGAAGAAGAAGGAAGCTCCAATTTGTATGCCATAGTACCAATCTTTTGCAAAACCTTGTAAGGACCATAGTAATTTGGTGATAATTCATTATCCTTCTTAGCTTGCTTGAGGGAAATTTGTTTTTTTGGTTGTAGCCGTAAAAATACCCAGTCTCCCACATTAAAACTTCTCTCACTGCGATGTTGATCTACTTGTTGTTTCATTCGATTTTGTGCCAAATTTAGGTTATCCTTTAAGAGTTGGAGAACTTCTTGTTGATGCTCGATGTGATCCTCCACTGCTTGAACCCTAGCATTCTCCCTTAAAGAAGATGTGATGGATGGTGGATGATATCCATAAAGTGCCATAAATGGGGTCATTTTTTCTGCAGTATGGAAGGAAGTGTAATACCACCATTCAGCCAGAGGTAACCACTTGACCCATTGTTCTTGCTTATCAGATACAAAACAATGAAGATATCCTTCCAAACATTTATTCACTATATTTGTTTGACCATCGGATTGAGGATGATAATATGAGCTATGAGCTAGTTGAGTACCCAAACAAGAAAATAATTCCGTCCAGAAATTTACTGTAAAAATGGGATCTCTGTCACTTACAATAATCTCCGGGTTTCCATGTAGCTTTTGAATTGTTTCCATAAATGCAGTAGCAACTGTACTCGATTTAAATGGATGAGATAATGCACAAAAGTGTGCATACTTGGTAATTCTATCAACTACCACCATAATGACACTCCTTCCTTCGGACTTAGGTAAACCTGTGATAAAATCCATTGAAATCTCCTCCCAACGTTGACTTGGAATGGATAAAGGTTGTAGAAGACCCGAGATCTTAATTGTCTCCACTTTATTTTGCTGTAAAATCAAACATTCCTCCACAAAATTTTGAATATCAGATTTAAGGCCATCCCAAAAAAAATCTTTCTTCACCCTCTGGTAAGTTTTTTAAAATCCTGAGTGTCCTCCTAAAGGAGAAGTGTGCAATTCCAAAAGAATCTTTTGTTTTAGTTGGGAATTCTTGAAAATATATAAGTGATCTTTGTACCATAAGGAATCATTTTTATAACTAAATGTATTAGATGTACTAGGATCTTACTGCAACTTTTGAATGAGAGGATGCACTTCTTCCTTCTTCCATTCATCCCTTGCTTCGGTTTTCCAATTTGGTTGGATAATTGAAATGGCACAAAGCAATGCTTCCACCTCTTCATCCTTTCTTGAGAGTGCATCTGCACCAAAATTTAGCTTCCCCTTTTTGTATACGATTTCAAAGTCATAACCCAACATCTTTGTGACCCATTTTTGCTGCTCTTATGAAGATAGTCTTTGTTCCAAAAAGTGTTTAAGACTATCATGATCAGTTTTTACCTTGAAGTGTCTTCCCATTAGGTAAGGTCTCCATTTCTTTAGTGCATGTATTATTGCCAACATCTCCTTCTCATAAATATACTTTTGTAAATACTTTCCTTTTATTGAACAACTTTCAAAAGCAAGGGGTCTTCCTTCTTGCATTAAAACAACACCAATTCCATTTCCTAAGGCATCACATTCAATACTAAAGGTTTTTGTGAAGTCTGACGTACCTAGGACTGGTGCTAAGCACATTGCCTATTTAATATGTTCAAAGGCCTTAGTTGCTTCAGGAGTCCATGAAAATGCATCCTTCTTCAATAATGTTGTTAGAGGTGCTGCTATTCTCCCATAATTCTTAAAAAACTTGCGATAATACCCTGTTAACCCGAGAAATCCATGCAACTACTTTATGGTTTTGGGGACTTTCCATTCCTTAATGGATTTAATTTTGTTAGGGTCTACCTTAACACCCTCGTGAGATACAATATGACCCAGATATTCCACCTCCTGTAATCCAAAGAAACATTTGGATGTTTTTGCATATAATTGTTTCTCCTCCAATAGTTTATGCACCTTGTCAACATGTAGAACATGATCCTTCCAAGACCTGTTGTAGATCAGTATATCATCATAAAATACTAGCACAAATTTTCTAAGGAATGGTTTGAAAATGGAATTCATCATCCCTTGAAATGTAGAAGGTGCATTGGTAAGGCCAAAAGGCATGACCAAAAATTCATAATGACCCTCATGAGTTTGAAATGCTATTTTCAGAATATCTTCAGTCTTCATTCTAATTTGATGATATCCTAAATGAAGATCCAACTTGGTAGAATAAATTGCTCCATGTAATTCATCCAATAATTCATCAATCACATGAATGGGAAATTTATCTTTAATAGTGAGCTTATTGAGCTCCCTATAATTTGGAAACATGTGCCATGATCCATCTTTCTTGTGCACCAATAATACTGGAGCAAAGAAATAACTTTGACTAGGTTGAATTATACCAGCCTCTAACATTTCTGCAATCATATGTTCAATTTTTCTCTTTTGGACATAAGGATATCTGTAAGGCCTAATGTTTGGAGGAACACTTCCTGGAATCAAATGAATAGCATGATCATGATCATGAATAGGTGGGAGTCCTTTGGGAGTTTCAAACACCTTGGAATGATTGTCCAAGACTTGTTGGAGATCTGCAGAAATAGATGAATTTGATGTTGGAACTTCTAGTGAGCATAATTGTGCAATTACGCCTCGCTGTTCTTTCTTTAGAAGCTTTGTCATGACATTAGAGCTTACTATCCTTCCTGGCTTCCCCGCAATACCCCGTAATTCGACTTGCTTTCCTTCTGAAAAAAATTTCAAGAAAAGTTCTTGAAAATTAAAAGCTACCGTCCCCAAAGATTGTAACCATTGTACTCCTAGTACAACATCAGCACCTCCCATAGGAATGGAAAGCATTGGAATAGTCAATACATATTCCCCCATGATTAGCTTGCTATTATGGCATTTTCCAGAGCAATTTATAGTTCCTCAATTTGCAACCATCACTTGACATTCTGGTGCTGGGTATAGGAAACAATTTAATTCCTTGGCTACCTTACAATGAATAAAATTATGGGTGCTACCTGAATCAATCAACACTATTACCTTTTTCTTCTTGATATGTCCTTCTATCTTGAGAGTTTGAGGAGTGGTAATTCTTGCCAATGCATTACATGATATGGTCGGACTCATTTCTTCCTCTTCTAGGGTTGGTTCCTGGTGTATATCCTCTTCTTGTTCATTTTCTTCTTCCTCTTCACAATCTATGTAAAATAATTTCTTCTCAGCACACTTATGACCTTTAGTGTATTTTCTATCACAAATTTAGCAAAGCCCTTTTGCTCTTTTTTCCTCCAATTGTTGTGGTGTCAACCTTGTAGGTTGTGGAAATCTAGACGTAGCAACACTTCCTTCTTTATAGAATTGAGTGGTAGGCTTCCTTGTCGCCATAATTTTACATTCAACTTTTCTTGCCAACCTGAATGCATTCTCCAATGAATCAGGTTCCAGAATGCGAACTTCATGTTGGACGTTATCCTTTAAAGTGCCTATGAAGAGATCAATCATGTGTTCCTCTGGAATATCAGTTACCCTTATATTCAATTTTTGGAAGTCCTCAATGTGCTGCCCCACTAAACCCTTTTGTTTGAGATTTATCAATTGGCTAAAGAAGTTGTTGCTCTTTGTATCCTCATAATGTGCTATCATTTCCTCTGTAAAAATTGACCAAGTGACAATTTTTTTACGGGAGTAAATCTATCGATACCGTACAAATGTACTTTGTTCTAAATGTAAAGTTGCAATGCGTACCTTTTGTGTGTTCTGCACATTATTGAGATCAAAATATTGCTCCATATGTAGTATCCATGTTACGGGGTCCTTGCCATCAAACTTCCTCATATCCATCTTTGGAATATGGTGGTTCTTCCATCCAACATTAGAGTTTATGAAATCACGATTAACATTTATTTTGTTCTCATCATGAGTTTCCTCTACTATCTTTTCGCCATTAGGAAACATTTCTTGTATAAACTTTGCCAAACCTTCGATGTCTACTTTTAGATCATTCTTCATTTTTTCCATGTTGTCTTTCATTTTTTCATCGGTCTTGGCTTCCATGTCATCCATCTTAGCTTCCATGCCCACATCCATGCTATCCATCTTAGCTTCCAAACCATTCATCTTAGCTTCCACGCCTTTCTTCAAACCATCCATCTTATTTTCTATGCCTTTCTTCAAAACTTCCATTTCATTTTTTGTTTCTCTTTGCGTTAGCGAAATTTGGTTCACTTTCTCTTGTAATTTTGATATCTCATGTTGTGTTTCTTTGTCTTCATGAGTCATAGTAGAGCCTTCTGAAGGCTTAATGGGTGTTGAATTATTTTTAGGGGCATTTTAGAACCCAATATTGATATATATTCTTCAATATTCCCTTGCAATAAATTCAAACTAATTTTTTTCAAACGAGACTTATGTAATTCGAAAAAAATACACACATTTTTCTTGCTTTTGAGGAGCTCAATATTGAAACTGAATTATCTCTGTGATTTTGGACCTTAAATATCTAAAATTTGTCCCTGACGTATCCTTATGAATCCTCTTTTAAACGCCATAGGTCTGACCTGATTTGGATTCTTCCAGACAAAGTTATGTCCAGTCTCCCACAATGACCTAATTATGGACTAGTTCAGTAAAGCGAACTTGTACGACTTTCCACATGTCACTGTTTGCTCGTTTGGCTCTAAAATTGATAGGTAGGAAACTACAGTCTGTGTGATTACAACCATTTTTTACAGAATTCCAATCCGATGATCAGAGAGATAGTTATGAAAATTTTCCCACGATCACCTCTTTGAGATGAAATTCTGGAGCCTGAAAAATACCCAACTTCCACAGATCATTTCTCCGAAAATATTGCGAAACAAACTCTAAAATTTTGTGACGCTGTTCCTCAGGATTTTAGCTTCGCGCTCTACAAATTTCAGCTTCTGAACCTTTGTAGAAAAAAAATTATAGCAAAAATTCTATGATGACCTGTTTGGTGCAGTGAAACCCTAGAATCCAAAGCTCTGATTCCAAATGTTGTGAAACCAGCTCCAAGAAGAGAAGAAAAGAGATATCAATGCCTTAGAAATAAGCCACTTCAAGGGGGAAACCTTCAATACATTACATGAATGAAAAATTCTTGGATGAAACAAATGACAAAACCTCCTTTCTATATATAGGAGTCCATGGGGCCACAATGTAATTCTAGTGGGGCCACAATGTAATCCTAGCCGACCTAACAATAATAATATAAGGGCACAATAATAAAAATATGGGGGTTACAAGGGTACTACAATAACAATAAGGGGGTTACACTAACAACAATAAGGGACTATGATAATAATATGAGGACCTAACATTCGCAATATGTTCGAAGATATGATCTGTGGCAGTTAGAGTTTTTTCAGGCTCCTGAATTTCATCTTAAAGCTGTGACCGTCGGAAAATCATCATAACTTTCTCTCTGAGCATCAGATTGGAATTCTGTAAAAAATGGCCATAAGTACACCGGCTTTAGTTTCTTGTGTATTAATTTCAGAGCCAAAGGAGGAAACAGTGACACATGGCACATCGTACAATTTCTCTCTATTGAACCAGTCCATAATTAGATCATTGTGGGAGATTGGGCATAATGTTTCTGTTATCACAAAATTTGACCTGATAGGCTGCTTGATCAAACAATCTCATGTAACTATTTCAAACCTAATCTTGTGACTGAGGCTTAGCCTCCTCATCCTGAGAGGGCTCTCTCAAGGGTTAATGATATGGATAAAGATATAGAAGGATAAATCTATTTAGGAAATAAAATGATAATGATAGATGTAGGTTTAAAATGACATCAACATGTATACATTAGGCTTATGGAATCAAAGCAATTCAGTAATTCAGTGAGTCTACTTAACATGGAAGTTGAGGCATATCATAGTTTTTAGTGATAAGGCACGCACGCATGAAACATGTAAAAACACAATCATTTCACTTATAAAGGAAGTCAGAGAATCTTATAGATGAATTCTGAGTAATATAGATGAACACTACTGCAAATGAGATATATAAGAAATACAAATAGAATAGGAAAACACTAAAAACCCCTTCAGAATCTCAAGTTGGTCAAATAGAAGATCTCTGTATTAGCTATCAATTCACAATAAGCTCAGTTTTGCCAAAAATGTCCAAACCTTTACAAATTCGACCATATGGCCTTTAATATACTTCTTACATTATTAGATGATCTTCCTCTAGGCTAGATACATTGAATTTCTATCTATTGACACCTTGCATAACCATAAAACATGAAATTTATTACAAAAAGACACATATCCTACTTGACAGTCCTATTTCGAAAAGGACTCAAACTCTTTATTACTATCTATAACAACCTTATTTATTTGAAATTACATCATTGACAAGTGTATCATCACATGGTCTAATTTGGATAATGGAATTCAGTTCTTCATGACAACTTAGTTGACCTCCACAAAAATAGGAAACAGTACCCTGTTTTTTAGGCATAGGATATTTTTCCTTCTTTGAACATTATGGCTATCATTTAATCTTCATTTCGTGGTCCTTGGCTATTGAAAGTTGGCTTAACATGTCCCATAACTCTTTCCTAGCCTCCAGCTGTCTAAAACCGCTTCGAAAACTACTCGAAAGGATGTAATGTATTGCGCTACGAAAATACAACAATTTCATAGTGTTTTCTGTAGCGCTGCCATTACAAGCCTTTGTTCTCCAAAAACTTGACTCTTTCCTCTTGCATCATTTTAGTCAACCTTCAACACCTCTTTCATAACAATTTCAACTCTTAACTCAGCCTTTAACCCCTTAAATACTGACCAAAAGGAAACAAAAAAGGTAGCTACAGCAGTTTTGTAGCGCTTTTCTGCTTTTTAAGCCTGGAGGCACTACGAAACTGCTGAGTATGCAGATTTTTTCATAAATTTGTCAAATGAAAATTGTGGTTGTCCAAAAACTCAAAATATAACCTGTCCTCATCATCTACAAACCATACAAACCATAAACCAACTTCATTTTAGCTTCTTTGAGGCATTTCTTCTTTATTTACAATTGGTTGGCCTATTCGTTCTTCTATGACTATCATTTTAATGCCTTTGCTCTCTAGCTCATCATGAATTAACTCCAGTTGCTCTTGTAAATCCTTCACCTAGTCTTTAAGTCTTTTGTTAGTAGCTCTCAGATGGGTGTTTATTATTCTAACAAACTTAGCTTCTTTTATTGCTGGAATTATCCACTTGACAAGTTGCTCTGTATTGTCTAAAGTTTCAAAAACAGAATCAACTTGTCCTTCCCACACTGCCTTCGTCCTTTTAAATTGTACTTTCTCGACACTGTGTTTTCTAGCTCTCTTTTTCATGACAACAATTTCCTGATTTTCCAACTTTAACTTTTCCTCAAGGCACTGAAACTCTGTTTTCTCTATCACTTTCTCTTTTCCCCTTTTTAATTCGTTTATTGTATCCTTCACTGTGGGTGATGAGAGATCAATAATCTCTTTGGGTGATTTAGCTATCTTAGTGGGTTTTTGAACTTCTTTGTTGCCTTCCATTAATTTCGTAGCATGCCTTGTCATAGGCTTTCTTGCTTGAAAAATGAAACCTGCATCTTCCTCCTCAAACTCTAATATCTTTGCAAACTTAGCCTTTTTTAACTTCTACTCATCTTCCCCAATAAATTCAGCTTGGAAAATAGGTGTTTCCTCTATGTCAATGGCATGAAGAATATCCTCTAGGTTTCCCTTTGTTACTGAACTGTATTCTATAGCAACTATCTTTCCTTTCAAAACCACTGCTTGGCTTCTAATTATTCTTTTGGTCCCTTGTTTCCTGATAGCTTGTTCCTGTTTTGCATCTTTTACAACCTTTGATTTCTGTTTTGCAAGTGGGAGATTTGGTGTATCAAGAATTTTCATTTTCTCTAGCCTTTTCTCAGTTTTCTTTCTTGGCTTTACTCTTGTAGGTTCTTTTGGTTTTGCAACCATAGGTTGGCTTGGTTCTGCTACTAGTGGTGATGGAACTCCTTTAGCTTTAGGTTTTCTTGTAGAAGTTAGGGTTTCCAACTCAAAACCATTAACAAACAAGAATGAGGACCAATCTCTGTCTATCTTTTGAAGTTCATCTAAAATTAATAATTTCATTAAGCCGTGATGAAATAATGATGTCTCACTCCCCTTAGACTTTGCTTGTACCTTATCAGCCATCTTTGCAAGACTTTCATGTAGATAAAAAGGTAATTCAAGTGAAATCTTACCAATGAAGTGTAGAAGTAAATTGAAATGGTATGAATAAACCTTGTGATACCTGCATTCACAGGTAAAATATTTCTGAATGTTGAGCAGCAGTTTTGAATAATTATCTTTGATGCGGCTTCTTGGGATAACTTTGTTGAGATCTATCTCAATGTACTCAGGCTTCATGAACTCTTTACATTGCTCCATATTAAATTTGAACCCTTTGAACTAGGTTTCTTGATCTCTTGGAATCTCTGTAACGACAGCAATGACCTCTAGTGTGATAGAAAAACTTAGCATCCCCACTTTAGTGGTTTTTCCATTGAAATTCATAGCAAATTCCTTGGATACCTGTGTGTGACAATCCTACAATTTCTCACAAAAATGTAGGCAACCTTCTCTTCTGAATGCTTCCATCACTACTGGGTCTTTAGTTATTGCCTTCATGTCTTCAGGTTCATGCCTTAAGCATTTTCCTCCTCTGTGTATTTTTCTTTCCTCTTCCATATTGTTTAGAGAACCTCTCAGCCTCTCTTGATATAAAACTTTCAGCCTCGCTTGATATGGATGTATCAGCCTCGCTTGAATAAATGTATCAGCCTCGCTTGATGTAATAAACATTTGTAAGAACCAGCCACAAGTTTGGCTCGATACTCAGAGCTCAGACATTACGAATGAAGGAAAAAGGAATGAGAATGACTAATTAGGAAAGAATTTGAATTTCAAGTGTCCTTTCATAACTGAGAATGATGGCCCACTCATAACCTATACTGACCATGATGACTGCAAACGTGGGTGTGTACTTCGATTTCATCATTACATTACTCAACAAGCCTCTATCTTACCCTTTCCCAACAGTTTTTGACATGTGACAAATCAACTAACAAGACAGTTACAGAACCGCGCTTTCGTAGCGCCTGTAGTGTATTTTTTGTTGTTTGCGCTATGAAACTATCAGCGCTTTCATAGTGCAAAGTGAATTTTTTCAACGTGATGTGCTACGAAACTGTGGTTTCTTGGCTAATTGGGCGGTTTTGATACAAAAACTTTGGGAAATGAAATGAATCCTAAAATGATGAAAGACTTGACATGAAAGACCTTAAAAATGAGTTTATTTAAACACTAGGGTAGGCTCAAACTATAAAAAATTTAAGACTTCCCTATTTAAGACCCTATTTTAACCCATGAACCTAAGTAATCTTGTTAGAATGATGTTTTTTGTTTTTTTGAGTGATAACAGTGGCTCCACTTGGGATAGTGTGGCCCTGTGGTACACTAAGAACTAGTAGTTCCAGTGCTACTATCTATTTTCTTGACAAAATAGAAAAAACTTTGAAATTGCCAAGCTTTCTCCTCAAACTCTAATGGCCTTCACCTCGGGCTCAAGCTTGTTGATTTAGCTTGTCGTTATTAGCAGAAAAACTCATAAAATGGAATATATACAATGATATAAATGATTAGCAGATTTTAGAAAGAGTAATGCTTTAAAAACCTGCCATTGACAGGTCCTCGAGCATATGATTTTCAATCCATCTATTTCATTATGTTAGTATTGCTTCCATGGAAAGTACCTATTTTTAAAGGACCTTTCCACAAGTTATCAAACTTACCATGTTTTCCTTTCTCTTCAATTCTAGCCTCCCATTTCAGCACTACATCCTGAATTTGAAAACTTTCTTCCTTGACTTTCTTATCAAATGTCCTCTTGATTCTATTTTGAGATTGTTGATTGCTATTATAAACTTCATCCCTCTTCTCCTGCGGAGCTATTAGCTTATTGATTCTTCTTTGAACTGCATTTGGTTCCTCTTCTAATCCTTGAAGCACCTTCATGACAGGTACCCCTAAAGATGTAGGAAAAATGGCTTCAGCTCCATATACTAGTTCATAAGGTGAAGTTCCAATTGACCTTTTTGTGCATATCCTATTAGCCCATAAGGCATACTTCAGCTTCAAATTCCAAGCCTTCTTATTTTCCTACAACACCTTTTTAATGATCCTTACAATGCTCTTGTTAGAAGATTTAGCAAGACCATTCCCTTGTGGATAATATGCAGTGGAATGGCCAAGAGTAATATGATATTGATGACAAAAATTAATCATATTCGTAGACTTCAATTCCTGTGCATTATTAGTTATGATCTTCATGGGGAAACCAAATCTAGACAAAATATTATTTTCCAAAAAATTAATAATATCAAAATCATTTCTTGCCTAGTTGGGATTGCTTCAATCCATTTGGTAAAGTAATCAGTCACTGTGAGAATCTAGTGATGTTGGCATGATGATGATGGATGAATATCTCCAATAAAATATATCCCACATTGCTGAAATGGCACTTCCACATAGATATGCATTAAAGGTAAAGGTACAAGCTTCTTCTTACCATCAAAAATCTGACATTCATGGCAGGCAGCAATATTTCTGTAGACATCCTTAAACATTGTAGGCCAATAATACCCTGCTCTAAGAATATTGTTCATTGTGGCCTTCCAATAATGATGACCTCCACAATATCCTTTGTGGAACTCCTCAAGTACTTTATCAGCCTCCTCTTCCAGCAAACAATTCAACAAAATACCGCAGGTATCCTTCCAAAACAAATTTTTATCAAAAATGCAATACCTCAAGGATTTTAGCTTCACAAATATTTCCTTAGAATTTTTTAGCTTAGTAGGTGCTTTATGATGATGTAGGACAAAAACAATATCCTTATACCAATCTGAAGTGATGTACTTTTCTTCAATAGGGACTAGTTCTTCTTCCTCATCTGAAATTTTTGATATTTCTGCAATTAAATTCATGTCAAGACAGTTAAAGTTTGGCTGTGCCATCTGCTTTGCTAAGCCTCGTCCTTTGACCAATTTTGTTGCCTTGATCTATATATCATATTCTAGCAAGTTAGAAATCCATTTTCCCCTCTTCCCATCAAGATCAGCTTGAGTTAGGATGTCTTTCACAACAATATTAGGAACAAAATCCACAATATGAGAATGCAGAATATAAATTCTAAAATATTTGATAGCCTTAACCAAGGCATAAGCTTGCTTCTCTAAGATATTGTACTTAAGCTTAGAGTTAGCTAATGTCCTACTAAAAAATTAAATGGATTGCTCAATACCTTGCTGTCCCTTTTGTAACAAAACTCCAGCAATAGTATTTTCTGATGCAAAAGTGAAAACCAGAAATTATTTTGAGAAATCTGGACTGATCAATATCGGTGCTTGAGTGAGTGCATTTTTTATCTCCTCAAATGAGTGCTTTGCCTTTGTTGTCCACTTAATGTCAATTCCCTTCTTTAGCATCCTTGTTATGTCCTTCACAATCTCAAAAAAATTATGAATAAATCTCCTTACAAAATTTACCTTTCCAAGGAAAGATTGAATCTCCTTCCTACTTCTAGGAAAATCCACTTTCTGAATTTCATTGACCCTGTTTGGATCAATCTTAATCCCATATTTAGAAATAATGTGTCCAATTAATTTACCTTAAGTTAAAGCAAAAATACTTTTGGTGGGATTTAGAGAGATGTCAAACCTTCTACACTTTAGCAGAATTCTTTCTAGGTGTTTCAAGTGATCTTCTTCCCTCCTTGAGAAGACTATTATGTCATAAAGATAAAAAAACCACCATCTCGTCCTTCTCTTTAGAAAAAGAAATATCCATTGCCCTCTGAAAGGTAGCTCCTACATTCATGAGACCAAATGGCATCTTGGCATACATGAAAGTGCCCCATGGTGTAGTAAAGGTTGTTTTTCCCCGATCATCCGGATGTACAAGGATCTGATTGTATCCTGAAAAAACATCAAGCATAGACATCCTTTGAGAACCAGAAATATTTTGCAAAATTTGGTCCATATTTGGGAGAGGATAGTTGTCCTTCAGAGAGGCTTTATTCAAGTTTCTGAAGTCAATACATATTCTGATTTCTCCACTCTTTTTCCTAACTGGAACCAATTTGAGAATCTGCTTGAGACAATGATTTTGGCATCAAAGGGCTTCTTGATTTCCTTCTGAATCAATGGCATCAGAAGTGGATTAATCCTCCTCAAATTCTTCTTGAAAGGCCTTTCATTTTATTTAATGGGAATAATATGTTGAATAATAGTGGGGTCATACTCTTTCAAATCAGCATAATTCCAAGCAAAAACATCTATGAATCTCTTCATCGTCTCAATATACTTGTACTTCATTTCAACTGAAAGAAACTTTGAAATTTTAATCATTTTGGGCATAGCTATTGTACTAAGGTTACAACTATCTACCTCTTCATCATCAAATTGTATCTTAGGAGATTTGAAAACATCATTCTGATCAAAAAAATTTTAAAGAGGTATGAGACCCTTTGGTGTGGAATTATTCTTTAGCTGCAAAACTTCAGAATTTCCTTTAGATTCAGTAAGCATATTTTGCTGATCTACTTTTATATTTTCAAACTCTTCTTTCAGCTCAATAAAGTTCTTCACTTGTTGGTCATCCTCAAAAACTTGCCAATGAGTAATATTATTAGGGATAGCTGGTCTATGGTGAAATTCAACCTCATATTTTTCAATGGAATGTATAGGAATAATGAAAAGACTTGTAGAGACATCTAGAGAATCAACAATGGAGTTTTGGTCTCTAGTTTTGACGATGAATGAGTAAGGTTGGAAATTTTTCAACATGTCCAAAACAAAGTTTCTATATTCCCTCATCCTTATATCATTTGTTTGATAAACACCTTAAACTTGTTTAATGACTAATTCTGAATCTCCAAAAACAAATCTTTTGAGCATTCATTCTTTTCAAAACTTCTAAGCCCAAAATCAAAGATTCATACTCAACCATGTTATTTGTGCAATCAAATTTCAATTTGTAGGAAAATAACATACTTTCATCACTTGGAATCATGATCCAAATCCCTGCTCCTGCCCCTTCTCTTCCTGTCGATCCATCAAAATGCAATGACCACCAACCTCCCGCCTTCTTATCACTGACTTGTTGATCTTCTGTTTTCTTATTTTCGGACTGCTAAATTTCAGATTGTTGATTTTTTTCTTTCTTCTCATCCTCTGCTTCATCATTAAACTCACTGAAAAGAATAGCAGATCCAAGTTCAATATCAATAGCATAAATTGGAAAATTTTGAGGTTTATCTTTACTACTCACCATTTAAAGCCATTCTTGTCTCTCGATACAATCTCCTTTGCTCACCAAAAACAGAAATGGTGGCATAAGTAAGGTCCATCTGCATTGTACCTTTGATTTTTGATGCCCATGACCTTGATAATAGCATGCCAAACTTCAGTGGAATGTCGGCTACCACGATGTCCATGACCACTGTCTTGGCAGGGACTTGTGTAAGACCAACAACAACATCCTTAATTAAACCAATGCATTGAACTCTTTTTGAATCAAAAGAAAACAAGTCCTTATATGGTCTAGTTATTTCTAACCCCATCCTTTCCATGATTACTTTGGGCATAATATTGTGAGAGGCCCATGAATCCAACATAGCATTATGTAATGTCATGTCATGAATGCTAAGGCTCACATAAAAATGAGGCACCTCCTCATTCTGTTCATCTTCTAATATTGGACCGAAGTATATGGTTGGATGATCCTCGTGTACATTAAAGATATCAGTAGCTCCTGGTTGTGAATTCAACATTTTAAAAATATTGCTTCTATACTCATTTACCTTGAGAATCTCACCAAAAGGTACTGGTATTTTGATCTTAGAAATTTCATTTTCCAAACTGAAAATAGAAACAGATTTTTCAGCTTCTTTGATAGGAGGAAGAGGTGGTGTATCTTTCTTACCTTTAGCAACCTTAGAAGTATATTTATTTCCATCAAAAACCTTAGGTGTATCTTTCTTAGGCTGTGTTTTATTTGCAATGATCGACACATTTCTATTTCAGAGATTGTATTGTTTTTGCATCTCTAAAATAGCATGTTGATAACCTTTAAAATAATCTGATGGTTCCTCTCCATGATTACCTTGGTTCGATTCATCGTGTTCCTCTTTAGTCAAGAAAATTCCAGACATTTCTTCATCTAAATAGTGAATAGACTCTTCAAGAATTTCAATTTCATCTTCTTCATCAATTAAGTTCTACTGGAAAGGAGGTCTCACTGGAGGATCAGGCTGCTGATTTCTATTTTCTCTTGGTCTTTGCTGATTTTGAGGTCTCCTAAACTGAGGGTTTCTAAATTGAGGTTCATGTGGTGCATGAGGAGCAGAGGTATTCCCAAGGGCCAGCCTATCCATCAACTTTTCCATTATTTTCATCATTGAATCAAATTTATCATCAGAGGTAGAGGAGGAAGGCTTATCTTTTTCTTTTAACTTAGTCTTACCCATTTTTGACTTTTTGGCTGCTATCATATTAACCTCCACCTTCACTGCATCATTTTGCATTTCAGCAAGTGAAGGGGATTCTCTCTCTCTCACCAGCATAGAAAATTCGTAATCAAAAGCTTCGGCATATCTCATCTGAGCTAAGGCTTGTGGAGGTTTTAAATGGCCAGGAATAGAGTCATAAACCTTATTAAACCCTTTTGAAAATTTTTGAACAGTTTCATCAACAAATTTTCTTAAAATATTATACTTAGTGATGGCTTGTACTGGATTAGTTCTATTTCCCCATTTTCTCAAAAAGGTATCTTCAAACTCATTCCAATTATGAATACTTCCAAGAGTAAGGGATTTGAACCACTTCCTAACTTCACCAGTAAAGCTCTGAGCAAACAATCTCAACTTGAAATCTTCATGATCAACCTCCTCCCTGTCTATAAAATCATTAAATTGATCTACATGTTCTTCTGCTGTAATCTCTTCATCACTTTCCCAAGTTTTGATTCTAGCAACATATTTTCTAGGGAGGTCATTTAAAACAGCTGGAAAAACAAGAGGGGCATATCTAGCAGGTGCAACAGGTGGAGGAGGTACATTTCCAGCCATGGTGAAAGGGACTGTGGTAGCTTTAGGGATAGCAGCAATAGAGGATGAAGAACTGTTATGAGGAGGATTGCTTGGTCTTTGTTTTCCACTAAAAATTGAACTCCAGTCAGGAAGAGGAAAGCCAACTTTACTTTTCAACAAAATTTCAAAAGGGTCAAGCTCTTTCAACTTATCTAAAGACTCTCTTTCCAACAACAACTTAGAAGTAACTGCTTCCCAAAACTCCTCTTTATCTTCCTGTGTTACTAAGGATGAGGTATCAATACCTCTCTTATGCAAGTCGAAGATATTTTCAGTTAATTCATTTTCACTTTCAGATCTAAACAAGACTTCCTGGATTTTATCATCAACACTTTTATGTTCAGGAATTCTTAATATTTCAGAGGACAAGGATTTTGTATGTGATGGAGTACCTGATATTTTAGAAATCCCTTGACTGCCTCTGGAAATGGTGTTTGGATTGTCCACAATGGTAGGTGGATCTGGGTCAGGATTACTCCTCGTGTATCTCCTTCTCAAAGCCACCTTTGATCATATAAATTTTGAATGGAGTCACCAAGGTAGATGTAGCCTCGAACAAATTCCTCAGCTCCTGCTACCTTCAAAAGTTCAGCTTCAAAATTTCGGGAAAGTATAATCTTCAGGCTCCCAACAGACGCACCAAAATGTTATCACAAAATTGGACCTGATAGGCTGCTTGATCAGACAATCTCATGTAACTATTTCAAATCTAATCTTATGACTGAGGCTTAGCCTCCTCAACCTGAGAGGGCTCTCTCAAGGGTTAATGATATGGGTAAAGATATAGATGGCTAACTCTATTTAGGAAATAAACTGATAATGATAGATGTAGGTTGAAAAAAACATCAGCATGTATACATTGGGCTTATGGAGTCAAAGAAATTCAGTAATTCAGTGAGTCTACTTAACATGGAAGTTGAGGCATATCAGAGTTTTTAGTGATAAGGCACACACACATGAAACATGTAAAAACACAGTCACTTCACTTATAAAGGAAGTCGGAGCATCTTATAGATGAATTCTGAGTAATATAGATGAACACCACTGTAAATGAGATATATAAGAAATACAAATAGAATAAGAAAACACTAAAAACCCCTTCAGAATCTCAAGTTGGTCAAATAGAAGATCTCTATATTAGCTGAAAACAGTCAATTAACAACAAGCTCAGTTTTGCAAAAAATGTCTAAACCTTGACAAATTCGACCCTATGGCCTTTAATATACTTCTTACATTATCAGATGATCTACCTCTAGGCTAGATACATTGAATTTCTATCTATTGACACCATGCATAACCATAAAAAATGAAATTTATTACAAAAAGACACCTATCCTACTTGACAGTCCTATTTCGAAAAGGACTCAAACTCCTTATTAATATCTATAACAACCTTATTTATTTGAAATTACATAATTGACAAGTGTATCATCACATGGTCGAATTTGGATAATGGCATTCAGTTCTTCATGACGACTTAGCTGACCTCCACAAAAATAGGAAACAGTACCCTATTTTTTAGGCATAGGATATTTTTCTTTCTTTGAACATTCTGACTATCATTTAATCTTCATTTCGTGGTCCTTGGCTGTTGAAAGTTGGCTTAACATGTCCCATAACTCTTTCCTAACCTCCAGCTGTCTAAAACTACTTCAAAAACTGCTCAAAAGGATGTAATGTATTGCGCTACGAAAATACAGCAATTTCGTAGCACTTTCTATAGCGCTGCCATTACAAGCCTTTGCTCTCCAAAAACTTGACTCTTTCCTCTTGAATCATTTTAATCACCCTTCAACACCTCTTTCATAGCAATTTCAACTTTTAACTCAGCCTTTAACCCCTTAAATACTGATCAAAAGGAAACAAAAAAGGTAGCTACAACAGTTTCGTAGCGCTTTTATGCTTTTTAAGCCTGGAGGCGCTACGAAACTACTGAGTATGCAGATTTTTTCATAAATTTTTCAAATGAAAACTGTGGTTTCCGAAAAACTCAAAATATAACATGTCCTCATCATCTACAAACCATACAAACCATAAACCAACTTCATTTTAGCTTCTTTGAGGCATTTCTTCTTCATTTACAATTGGTTGGCCTATTGGTTCTTCTATGACTGTCATTTTAATGCCTTTTCTCTGTAGCTCATCATGAATTAACTCTAGTTGCTCTTGTAAATCCTTCACCTGGTCTTTAAGTCTTTTGTTAGTAGCTCTCAGATGGGTGTTTATTATTCTGACAAACTTAACTTCTTTTATTGTTGGAATTGTCCACTTGACAACTTGCTTTGTATTGTCTGAAGTTTCAGAAACAGAATCAACTTGTCCTTCCCACACTGCCTTCATTATTTTAAAATATACTTTCTCGATACTGTGTTTTCTAGCTCTCTTTTTCATGGCATCGATTTCCTGATTTTCCAACTTTAACTTTTCCTCAAGGCGCTGAAACTCTGTTTTCTCTATCACTTTCTCTTTTCCCCTTTTTAATTTGTTGATTGTATCCTTCATTGTGGGTGATGAGAGATTGGTAATCTATTTAGGTGATTTAGCTGTCTCGGTGGGTTTTTGAACTTCTTTGTTGCCTTCCATTAATTTTGTAGCATGCCTTGTCATAGGCTTTCTTGCTTGAAATATGAAACCTGCATCTTCCCCCCTTAAACTCTAATCTCTTTGCAGACTTAGCCTTTTTTAACTTCTACTCATCTTCCCCAATAAATTCAGCTTGGACAATAGGTGTTTCCTCTATGTTAATGGCATGAATAATATCCTCTACATTTCCCTTTGTTACTGAATTATCTTCTATAGCAACTGTCTTTCCTTTCAAAACCACTGCTTAGCTTCTAGTCATTATTTTGGTCCCTTGTTTGTTGACAGCTTGTTCTTGTTTTGCATCTTTGACAACTGTCAGAACTGTGGCATTTGAAATAAGATTCAGAGGGATACTATAGGACCAAATTCCATATATTGAAGATCTTCAATCACCTAGATAATTAAGTTTCAATATCGAGCTCCTTAAAAGCAAGAAAAAAGGTGTGTATTTTTTTTCAAATTGCATAAGTCTTGTGTGAAAAATCAGTTTGAATTGATTCCAAGGGCATATTGTAGAATATAAATAGGTACTGGGTTCTAAAATTCTTCCTAAAGAGATTTCAACACCCATTAAGCCTTTATAAGGCTCTACTATGACTCATGAAGACGGAGAATTGCAACATGACATGTCAAAATTACAAGAGCAAGTGCATCAAATTTCGCTCTCGCAAAGAGCAACAAAAAATGAAATGGAAGTTTTGAAGAAAGGCATGGAAGCTAAGATGGATGGTTTGAAGAAAGGCATATAAGCTAAGATGGATGGCATGGAAGTTGGCATGGAATATAAGATGGATGACATGGAAGAAAAAATTAAAGGAAACATGGAAACCATGAAGAATGATCTAAAAGAAGACATGGAAGGTTTGACAAAGTTGATACAAGAAATGTTCCCCAATGGCGAAAAGATAGTAGAGGAAACTCATGATGAGAACAAAATAAATGTTAATCGTGATTTCATAAACTCTAATGTTGGATGGAAGAACCACCATATCCCAAAGATGTATATGAGGAAGTTTGATGGCAAGGATCCCATAACATGGATACTACAGATGGAGCAATATTTTGATCTCAATAATGTGCAAAACACACAAAAGGTACGCATTACAAATTTACATTTAGAACAAAATACATTTGTATGGTATTAATGGCTTTGCTCCCGTAAAAAAAAAATCACGTGGTCAATTTTTACGGAGGAAATGATAGCACATTATGAGGATACAAAGAGCAACACCTTATTTAGCTAATTGATAAATCTCAAACAAAAGGGTTCAGTGGGGGAGCACATTGAGGAATTCCAAAATTTGAATATAAGGGTAATTGATATTCCATAGGAACACAGGATTGATGTCTTCATAGGGACTTTAAAGGATAACATCCAACATGAAGTTCATGTTTGGGAACCTGATTCATTGGAGAAGGCATTCAAATTGGCAAGAAAAATTGAATGTAAAACTATGGAGATAAAGAAGCCTACCACTCACATCTATAAATATGGAAGTGTTGCTACTCCTAGTCTTCCACAACCTACAAGGTTGAAACCACAACAAGAAGAAAAAAGAGCAAAAGGGCTTTCCTACAATTTTTGTAGCAAATACACTAAAGGTCATAAGTGTGTTGAGAAGAAATTATTTTACATAGATTGTGAAGAGGAGGAATAAAATGAACAAGAAACTTCAAAAGAAGAGGATATAAACTAGGAACCAACCCTATAAGAAGAAGAAATGAGTCTGACCATATCGTGTAATGCATTGGCATGAATTACCACTCCTTAAAATCTCAATATAGAAGGACATATCAAGAAGAAAAAGGTAATAGTGTTGATTGATTCGGGTAGTACCCATAATTTTATTCATTATAAGGTAGCCAAGGAATTGAATTGTTTCCTATACGCAACACCTGAATGTCAAGTGATGGTTGAAAATGGAGGAACTATAAATTTATCTGGAAAAATTCATAATATCAAGTTAACCATGGGGGAATATGTATTGAATATTCCAATGCTTTCCATTCCAATGGGAGGTCTTGATGTTGTACTAGGAGTGCAATGGTTACAATCTTTGGGGACGGTAGATTTTAATTTTCAAGAACTTTTCTTGAATTTTTTTTCAGAAGGAAAGGAAGTCGAATTACGAGGCATCGTAGGGAATCCGAGAAAGATAATAATCTTTAATGTGATGACAAATCTTCTGAATAAATAAAAATGAGGCATAGTTTCACAATTATGCTCACTAAAAGTTCCAACATCAAAATCATCTATCTCTCCAGATCTCCAAAAATTCTTGGAAAATCATTCCAAGGTGTTTGAAACTCCCAAAGGACTCCCACCTATTCGTGATCATGATCATGCTATTAATTTGATTCCAGGAAGTGTTCCTCCAAACATCAGGCCTTACAAATATCCTTATGTCCAAAAGAGTAAAATTGAACGTATGATTACAGAAATGTTAGAGGCTGGTATAATTCAACCTAGTAAAAGTTCTTTCTCTTCTCTAGTAGTATTGGTGCACATGAAGGATGGATCATGGTGCATGTGTCCGGATTACAGGGAGCTCAATAAACTCACTATTAAAGATAAATTTCCCATTCCTGTGATTGATGAATTACATGGATAAATTTATTTTACCAAGTTAGGTCTTCGTTCAGGATATCATCAAATTAGAATGAAGACAGAAGATATTCTGAAAACAACATTTCGAACTCATGAGGGTCATTATGAATTTTTTTTCATGCCTTTTTTCCTTACCAATGCACCTTCTACATTTCAATCTTTGATGAATTCCATTTTCAAACCCTTCCTTAGAAAATTTGTGCTAGTATTTTTTGATGATATACTAATCTAAAGTAGGTCTTGGAAGGATCATATTCAACATGTTGACAGGGTGTTAAAACTATTGGAGGAGAAACAAATATATGCAAAAAAATCCAAATGTTTCTTTGGAGTACAAGAGGTGGAATATCTAGGTCATATTGTATCTCATGAGGGTGTTATGGTAGACCCTAACAAAATTAAAGCCATTAAGGAATGGAAAGTCCCCACAACCATAAATAAGTTGCGAGGATCTCTCGGGTTAACAAGGTATTATCGCAAGTTTGCTAAGAATTATGGGAGAATATCAGCACCTCTAACAACATTATTAAAGAAATATGCATTTTCATGGACTCTTGAAGAAACTAAGGCCTTTGAACATCTTAAAGAGGAAATGTGCCAAGCACTGGTCTTAGCTATGCCAGAATTCACAAAAACCTTTATTATGGAATGTGATGCCTCAGGAAATGGAATTGGTGATGTTTTAATGCAAGAAGGAAGACCCATTTCTTTTGAAAGTCGTCCAATCAAAGGAAAGTATCTACAAAAAGCTATTTATGAGAAGGAAATGTTGGCAATACTACATTCACTAAAGAAATGGCGACCTTACTAATGGGGAAGACACTTCAAGGTAAAAACCGATCATGATAGTCTTAAACACTTTTTGGAACAAAGACTATCTTCAGAAGAGCAGCAAAAATGGGTCACAAAGATGTTGGGTTATGACTTTGAAATCATCTACAAAAATGGGAAGCTAAATGTTGTCGCAGATTCACTCTCAATAAAGGATGAAGAGATGGAAGCATTTCTTTGTGCCATTTCTATTATCCAACTAGATTAGATAACCGAAGCAAGGGATGAGTGGAAGAAGGACGAAGAAGTGTGGACACTCATTCAAAATTTGTAGCAAGATCCTAGTACATCTGATACTTTTAGTTGGAAAAATGAATCCTTATGGTACAAAGATCGCTTATATATTTGTAAGAATTCCAAACTAAAACAAAAATATTCTTTTGGAATTGCACACTTCTCCTTTAGGAGGACACATATTCCTAACTTGGCATATTTAATTAATTAATTTATGTTTGGATTTATTATTGTTTTTGTGAGAGAGGCTAACATTCCCCCCTTCAATGATAAATCCAAAATAAGAACGAGGAACCATCTTCCAAGTTCTCATGTTGATCCTCAAAAACATTGCCTGAAAAACCGCCAAAGTTGGATGCTAAAAAAATGCAATCTGAAGAGACCATGAGTCAGCTGCATGTCTGATTCATCTCTAAATTTCTCTTGAAAACTCCATCAAGTGCCAAGTTGCAAAAGGATCCATCTGTCCTTTGCATGAAATCAGCATCCTTTGTCCATTAACAAAATTTTTTCAAAGCCCACTGGCTGATGATGTAAAAAAAACAACTCATTGTTGCTTTTGTTGTGTTGAAAACTGTTCACTGCTTCTTTGTTGTCGACTGCCCACTGGAAAATTTGTTGATGCCCATTGGCTGTTGAAGATGCCCACTGGATTCTTTTGCTAGTTTTGTCGAGACTTTCAGTCTGACAACCATTGTCAATCTCATTGACATTTTCCCCCCTTTTTCAGCGGAAAGGAGAGAAACTTCTCTGGAAAGTATTCTTGAACTCCCCCCCCTTCAGGTGTAGGAGTTTTACACGGGTGTACTCACCCGTTCAACTGCATGAGAGTACCATCATATTTTCACTGTTGGCTGCACTATGTGTGATTGTAGTCAGTTTTAGAACTGAGACAATCTGTTGACTGTGGATGACCATTCCCAAGGGTCGATCCATTCATAATGTGTTTTCAATCTGGCTGTTTGTTGTTGATTGCAACATTTCTCTGAGGAATGATTGGGCTTGCCACAATGGCGACAAGGATGGAGATCAAAACACTGATCTTCCATATGAACGGTTCTTTGACAATGTGAAAATTTCGGTTGGAATTCAACTTCAGGTTGCGAGCAATTTTGTTTGGCTGCAACTTTGGGTTGCGTGCATTGCTGGTTGTCTGCAACTTTCTCAAAACCTGATGAGGTGAGTTGTGCAAGAAATCCTGCACTGACGAACTAAATTGGCTTGGAATAATATGGGATATGCAAGTTGGTGTCAGTATTGACATATCCTAAGCCTTGTCGATTCTTGTTATGTTGAATTTCTTCCCAGGGCTTGATGATGGGCCTGGAATAAATTTGAACTGGAACAACTTCGACACTTGAAGATGTTTGAAAGAATGACTTAGAATCATTTTTAGCTGTATGGTTCAAATACTATGAAGCATCATGCTTTTCTTGCAACTCATTCCTTTGAAGTTGCGACTCTAGTTGAAGAATCAATGGTTTCATGTGTCTGTTGTAGATGCCGTGAAAGATCAGCAAGAGTGTCTTTACTGATTTGCACCATGTCTTCATCACTGGAGATGATCAAACTGTGAAGAATTTTTAACAAATGAATATGTTGTGCCATCTGAACTTGCGCTCTTGAAATCAGGGTCTCTTGTTGTAGATGTCGTACTTTGAACTGTTTCACTTGAATGATAGGCTCGCTTGAATGTGGCTTGAATGGCACACTCGCTTGATTTGTTGCTTATTGTGCTTGCTTGGAACACTTGCTATAATTGTAGAATTTTCTTGCTTAAACTCTGGAATTCACGCTCGCTTGATGACGATCATGTTTGCTTGAACGCTCACTTGACTTACTTGATTACTTCACGCTCACTTGAATGAATAGCCACGCTCGCTTGATGTCGATCTCAACTTGCTTGATTGATGTTAGAGTTGAAATTTTTTGTTTGCTTTGATGGTTGCTGCAAAAAAATTCACTCTGGCTCACTTGAACGTTTGAAAGTTGTATGGTCTTGACGCAAAATTGCTTAAATGAATAATCACTCTCGCTTGTAGGAGATGTAAACTTGTTTCTCGTTTTCTTTAAAAACTCATGCACTCACTTGATTTTGCTTAAAGAAAGGGTGTCAAACAACGTCGAAAATGCACCCAAGAAAGCTTACAATGAGTTTAAGGATTCACTTAAAACAATGAATTCACTTGTCCTCTTAAAAAATTATTAACAATGAATTTTTAATGATTCAATTAAAATAATGAATTTGATTACAAGTTCTTAAATGGATATGAAAGAACGCTGATGTAGAATTTTCTTTGAAAATAATTAACTTGACTAAGTGAATTTGCTTGTTGATGTAAAATGCTGATGTTGAAAACTTTGATTATTTGTTGTAGGTGCGCAGATGCATGTGTTGCGTTTAATTATCCTTCCTTGCAGCGTCTTCGTTACATGTGTTGTGCTTGCTTGTATTTAACTTTATGTATGTTTTAAATGAAATCATTTATGTGTCAAAACTAGACACAAATAAAAAAGAAACAACATGAAGCCATAAAAACATGCGCCATCACAAACACACATGGTGTACCTAAGATCCCCTTATTCAATTTCGGGTGGATCTAGGACACTTGAACACCACAAATAAGATGTCTTTATTGAGTATTGAGATCATCAATCTTTCATCTTTTACAACATTTCCATTGAAGCTTTCTCAATCAATGAGAATCTGGCGCTCGCAAATTTTGGAAGCAAATGCGTTCAAAAAAACTGACTCAACCTCCTACAATAATGAGCTTTTCTTTGAAAAACTAATCATTCCAAAACATCACCCTTATGACAAAAATACTTACAATCTTCACTCCAAATGTACAAAATAAGTTTACCTTATCACTCCATACAAAAAGCAAACTTATCTCTCCAAAATTACAAAAAATAAATGACACCTTATTTCTCCAAGTTACAACTTATTACTCCACTTAAAAAGAAGCACACTTATCTTCTCCAAAATTTAAAATTTAATGCACCTTTACAAAAAATTTCACACTTTTCACTCCAAAAAATTACAAATACTCCTTCACTAATATCTTTTACAAAAGCTCTAGGATCCAAAAAGCTTGCTTTACAAAAAAAGGCTTAATTTCTCATCATATATAATTTTCAACTTCACAACTTCAAAAACAAAGCAGGTTTATGTTGTGAAGTTTTTTTCACCTGATATCTAAGATATTCCTTGGCTCCCAATTTTCCTGTAGCTTTTCCCGGACCATTCATTTGCAGCACTTGTCTTATGTCCCATCTGTTGTTGGGTATTTCCTCTCTGCTTCATGTAACCAATTGGGTGGGGGTATTGTCCTGATCTGTTGTGCACTACCTTGTGACTAGAAAAGTGAACCCATAGCACGAATTCCATGTAGAGATTGGCTGCTTGATGTACCAGTATTTTTTCCAATAGCCAAAGCACTATTCTCGACACTAATTCCAGTACTGTTGGAACGAGTAGATTTGGGAGTATTCTTACTTTTTTGCACCTTAATATTAGAAGATGATACAAAGCCATAATTTGTCCTGTTGATAGGTATATTATTTGATGGCAAAACAAAGCTATTATTATTGGAAAATGAATCTCCTAATCCAAGTTCATCGGGAAATTGTGCAGTTGCATCAACAAATGAGAAAGGAACACTGCTTTTTGTCTTGGAGGCAAGAGCCTGGTGAAATCTACTCCATGTGACCATCAAACATTATCGAGACTGCTGTTACTACTAATCGCACAAAATGTTTGGAAGTCGAAGCAGCAAACAACAGTTCACAACGACGCCATGGGTAGCAGCTGTGTTTCTTGTTACAATAACATATTTTCTCTATATGTGTGCTGCAGAGGCACCAACGTTTAATAAAACGATTAAGCTGGTGAACAATTGCAGATTTCCTATGTGGCCTGCGATTTAGGGGTCAACCCGATCGTATCCCTATGGTTTGGCATTGGCATTCTTATATAAATCTTTGTTCAATCTCAATGATGGTTCATATGCTGGTTTAGTGGACTGATATACATTACCATAACATCGGAGGTCGTAAAGGTGAGCACGTTCATTATTCCACACTGATATTCTGGTCACAACCAAACACAAATGAAAATAATCCCTCTAACGTTTTTTTTTTTTAACTGGTAATTGCACACAACTCTACACAAGCAGAAACTTTGCAAACATGAAAAATACAAACTGGATCTAAACATGTCCACCTCATACAAACTGTCAATGACTGAGCAGATCAACTTTCATTTGAATGAAGCTTTTCTCAGTGCGGACTTCTTATTCTAGCTAGTTACTTCATTACAAACATTTAGAAAAATGTTTTGTACTGCAATCTCCAATCTATTTTCGATACGATGAAACAAATCAACCAGCAGGATCCATTCATTGGTCATTTGGCAGAAAGTTGCCGCCGTAAAATATTCTACAATTCACCAACAAAAAATTGATGAATACTATCTACAGTCCTATAAGATATATGATCCAAACCTCTGATGAATAATAGTCCAATTCACCTCCTTGTAAACAAGCTCCATGCTCACCGCACCATTCCACCTTCTTGGCTTCTCTAGCATTCATACTCTGGTCAACACCACAGCATGCATACCACTTGTTGAACTAAACAGGCCCTAACAACTATAGTAGCTTCACACCGGTTCATGCTCTGAAAAAAATCAAATAATACTTAGCTGTATATCTACATATCGATGTTGCAGAATATCATGAAATTCTGTCAACATTCATTCCTTAGTCCTTAGTTGTTGGGTATGCCAAAATTTTGAAGAGGAAAAGTCGAATCATATTTCCAAGGCTCAGTCTCAATTTCCCATCATCCGTTCTGCAAGCAGCAACTCAGACAACCCGCCTGAGGCACAATATTTGTAAAGTGTGAATATTGGCTTGAGTCCCTGGTGGATTTCTCTTAATATTCAACAGCCTGCGCAAAGGAGTAAATTTTAATACTGCTCCACGAGAATGGTTGAGCGTTAGAGCAGATCTAGAAATCGATCTCACATTTGACATGCACAACACACTCGCACAATCTACTCATACCACAGGTTTGGATTCATGCTAGCTTCATTAGGCTAGTAACAACAATCTCAACACCACAAAATGTATCAGTTTCCTCCTTCAACGCTACTGGCGTGAGATCATGTTGCAAAAAACCACTTACCCTCTTAAACACAGGGCTCACAAAAAAATACTCACAACGAAAATCCCCCAAAGAGCATATATGTGCTCTGATACCACATGTAGAAAATGAATTAACTCATAAACATTACAGAAAACACACATACAAAAATAGACACAAAATATTGGCGGAAAAGAGGCTTCAGCCTCATGGCATTCTCATCATTCTCTCTTATTAAAAGAATTTAGTATTACAATTTAAATAGATGAGAGACAATGTCTTAAGATAGTCCGTGCTATCTTAGACTCCTTTGGTTGAGATAATTTCTCACCAAAAACCCACCAAGATAGGAGTTACTAAACAAACTCCAGTATTTGAGGAACAACCCAAGAGTTAGGCACATATTCCTAACTTGGAATATTTAATTAATTAATTTATGTTTGGATTTATTATTGTTTTTGTGAGAGAGGCTAACACTAAGTCTAAAGGAAAGAGTGTCATCATGGTGGTAGTTGATAGACTTACCAGGTATGCACACTTTTTTTCATTATCTCATCCATTTAAAGAAAGTACAATTGCTATTGCATTTATGGAAAAAATTCAAAAGCTACATGGAAACCCAAAGATTATTGTAAGTGACAGAGATCCCATTTTTACTGGAAATTTCTGGACAGAATAATTTTCTTGTTTGGGTATTCAACTAGCTCATAGCTCATCTTATCATCCTCAATCTGATGGTCAAACTGAGATAGTGAATAAATTTTTGGAAGGATATCTTCGTTGTTTTGTATCCGATAAGAAAACACAATGGGTCAAGTGGTTACCTCTCGCTGAATAGTGGTATAACACTTCCTTCCATATTGCAGCAAAAATGACCCCATTTATGTCACTTTATGGATATCATCCACCGTCCATCACATCATCTTTAAGAGAAAAATCTAAGGTTCAAGCAGTGGAAGATCACATCGAGCATCAACAAGAAGCTCTTCAACTCTTAAAGGATAACCTAAATTTGGCACAAAATCGAATGAACCAACAGGCATATCAACATCTCGACAAGAGAAGTTTTGATGTAGGAGACTGGGTATTTTTACGGCTACAACCATACAAACAAATGTCCCTCAAACAAGCTAAGAAGGATAATAAATTATTGCCAAAGTACTATGGTCCTTACAAGGTGTTGTTAAAGATTGGTACTATGGCATACAAATTGGAGCTTCGTGCTTCTTCGCAAGTGCATCCAATTTTCCATGTTTCATGCTTGAAGAAGGTTATAGGTGACAAACTTCCATTTCAAACAACATTGCCAGAACTTGATGAGCAAGGAAAAATCATATTGGAACCTAAAGCAGTCATGGAAACAAGAACTCGACAGCTACGAAATCAATCAGTTTCAGAGTACCTCATCAAGTGGAAGAACTTACCCACTGAATATTCTACATGGAAGGATGATAATTTTGTACGGAAGCATCCAGATCTACTCAAGCGATGAGGACAAAACTTTTTTGAAGGAGAGGGGCATGTTAGGTCCCTATATTACTAGTATAGTCCATTATTTTTGTTAGTGTAACCCCCTTATTTTTATTTTTGTAACCCTGTAACCCCAATATTTTTATTATTGTGCCCTTCAATTATTATTGTTAGGTTGGCTAGGATTATATTGTGATCCAATGGACTCCTATATATAGAAGGAGGTTTTTTCATTTGTATCATCCAATAATTGTTCATTTATGTAATGTATTGGAGGTTTCCCCCTCGAAGTGGTTGATTTCCAAGGCGTTAATCTCTCTGTTCTTCTATTTTTGGAGTTGGTTTCATAAAAAAATCTCCCTAAATGGCACAACAGAAGGAACAGGGAGGTTTCCCTTGCACACAGATTGGACCATTTCCTCATCAAATCCAAGCTAGCACATAGGGTGGACAGGGCTAGACAATGGGTGGGAGCGAGAGGCATCTCCCCCATTTATTTCAAAATTCTCGATGAGAATAGCATACCACACTCTCCCTTAAAGTTCAACTCCACCTGGTTGGAGGAACCTAAATTTTATAAAATTGTCAAGGAATCTTGGACCCATTGTCACCAGGATCCTAGCACCACACTGACACAAGTTATATCTAATAATCTGACCAAAATCAAAGACAGGAAAATAAAATGGGCAATGGAGAATATATTATAGGATGATGAATCATTGAAAAATATTGAAAAAGAAATTGACGGACTAACTAGATCATATTGAATAGGGTTTCAATCCTCAGAGACAAAGAACCATCTAATCCATTTGGAAACTGAAAAAATCAATCTGTTAAGGAAAAAACAGGAAACGCGGAGACTCAAAAGTAGGGCCACTTGGCTCAAGGCTAGAGATGACAACACAAAGTTCTTTCAGCAATGTTCGAAGGGTAGGAAGAGCATCAGCACCATTTGGGAGATGAAGGATCAGGCAGGCAGGGTGGCCAAAGCTCACAACCAGCTCGCATACATGGTTATTAGGCATTTATCCCATATTTACAGAGATCCCCAGGTGGAAAATATTTCAGAGGTGCTCAGTATTTCCAGGTCTATGTTGATGTATGTGGAGGAGGATGATATTGAAAATATCAATGATGTCGTTACATTAGAGGAAATTGAAGTGGTATTAAAATGGTTCAAAAAATATAAGAGTCTCGGGCCAAATGGATGGCCTATCGAATTCTATCTAACATTTTTTGATGACATAAGCAGGGACCTCCTTTTGGTCATTGAGGATTGTAGAGAAACTGACCAGATGTATGATGGTTTCAACTCCACTTTCATAGCTCTCATTCCTAAAATTGACAAGCCTTTGTCCTTTAACGATTATAGGCCCATTTCCTTATGCAATTGCATCTACAAGATCATATCCAAAATCATATCCAACTGTATCAAGCCGATTTTATCTCAACACATATCCAAGGAACAATTTTCTTTCCTCCATCAAAGGAAAATTCATGAAGCCATAGGCACTGCTCAAGAAGCCCTGCACTCGATCAAGCTCAAATGTCTTAAAAGCACCATCCCTAAGATTAACCTTTCCAAGACTTTTGACTGCACTTGTTGGACCTTTATTCAACTCATAACCACCAATAATGGTTTCCCTCACTCCTTCATAAATTGGATTATGGACTGCATCACAAATGCATCTTTCAGCATCCTCATTAATGGCGCAAAATATGATTTTTTTATGAAGAAAGAGGGCTCTGACAAGGATGCGCACTATCCCCGTTACTCTTCGTGTTGATCATGGAAGGGTTGACCAAGCTCATTTCTTATGTCAAGGAAGAGGGGACATTAAATGGGGTCAAAATCACAGATATTATCCACCTTAATCACCTTTTATTTGTTGATGATGTGCTAATATTTCTTGATGGTACTATCCGGGAATCCAATTTCTTCAAGGGGATTCTGAATGTCTTTTGTAAATATATTGGAATGATGCCCAAACTCAACAAATATACTATTATGATGGTTATATGCTCCATCCAATAGCATAGAAATGTCCTCCTTCAGTTTCAATTTTCTCATTGGGATATTGAGGATGGCATCAAATATATAGGTTTCAAACTCAAGCCTAATGATTAGAGAATTACAAACTAGAACTAGCTCATTGCAAAAGTGGGAAGGAGGGTAAATATCTGGCATCAGATATGGCTATTAAGATTGGGGTGATTAGTCCTAATCAAGTCGATACTAGAGGCCATTCTAGTTTACTGGACACACTTGCCTGGATCCCCAAGGTTGTACTAGCTAGAATTCAAAAAAATTGTCGAAGGTTCCTTTAGAGGGGGAAGCAAGAGGGAAAGACATTCACTTGGGTTGGTTGGGACATGATTGCAAATCCTAAACAATGGTGTGGTTGGGGACTAAAATATTTAAATCTTTTTTCCACTACTTTAGCTGCTAAAATGGGGTGGCAAATTTTAAATTCAAACAACCTATGAAAAGAGGTTAAATACAGTCTTCAAATACATCACCCCATTGACCATTCTTGATTGGATTAGAGGACCTAATAGATGCAGATACGGCTCCTCCATTTTCTGGTGTGCCATTACAAGATCCATATCATTAATCAAACGTGACCTTTCTTAGAGTATTGGATTGGGTGCTCGGGTTCGAATAGGCATGGATGCCTAGTATAGTTGTGGACAGGAGATTAAAGTGGCACCCCGCGGGCACATTCAACAAACGGGTTAACAGGGAGGGTGCCTCCGCAGTTGACCCCGTTGATTAATCGACCGATCAAGATCTACAGTCTGGATTAACTGCGGGGGCAGGACCCCTATGAGTGCTCCATACCTTTGAGACCTCCCACAGTGACGTAAGATGCTGGTTGGCAACAGATTTCAACCATGTCACAGTACTGTTTAACGGTCTTTTAGTGCATCAACTCAACATTTAATTTCTAAACCTCGTGCCACCTATTTAAACTGGTTCTTCTTTTCGCAAGGCTAATGTTATTTCTCTGTTCTTGTCAACCTGATTGCACCTGTGTCTTCCATTGTTGTTCGCCACCCTGTCGTTGTTCACCACCCTGAGCAATATCATGGCTAAACGTTCATCCCTTTCCGGCTCATCCAACCATATTCCTCTCACAGACACTGAGAGGGATATCCGAGACAATGTTTGCTCCTTAGAACACCTCCAATTTTATCAATAGTTCTGTCTAAATGAAAAATCATGTCCAATTTTCTCCGCCATGGCCAAATCAGGTGTAATGTCTGCATGTATCCCTAAAACACATATTTTTCCCGAGTTTGTGCACTGGTTGGTGTCTGTTATGTATCCTGGAAAGTGTTTTGTAATGAATTGTCTAGGAGAGAATGTTTTGCAAGTCTCAGCTTAGTTAATTCGTCAAGCTTTATGTTATCCAGAGTCAGAATATTATGTTCAATTCACTGATGAGTCATTGGCAGTGCATTATGATAGTCTTGCAGGTCAAGAATTCACTTAGATTTCCTTCTTCTCGAGGCTAGATATGAAGCATTTTGCACCTCACAGTAAATAATTCCCCATAAAAGTTTTTGATGCAGAAGTTCAGCTGATGCTTAGGTGTATTCTAAAGATATTGGGAAAGGAGGACAAGAACATAGTTGACAATTAGTTATGGGACTATTTGCATTGATGATGAAGCCAGGAGTAGTGTTGGATATTCATTCATATTGGCAAGAAGTTGTCAATACTCAACTCATGAGTTTATCACTCACTGGATCATTCAGGTTCCCTTCTCTTATCATTTACCTCTTTTTATATCAAAATGTGGAAGAATTATTGCATTTGGGGTTAAACATCATGGATGTAAATAAAAAGAGGCAGTCAATAATGTTTTGGACTGATGTAGTAAGAGAGGAAGAAAATGAGGAGGGTCTATTTGATTTTGCAAATCATTTCATGTCTACTGCATATAATATTTTGAATGGGGTTTCTCCCCCATGTTTCTTGCTAAAGGCTCAATAGTTTCTGCAGTTGGGGACAAATTGTAAATTTGGAGATTGGTATGTTTATGAAGACTACTCAGAGATTAGACTTTATGGGGTTGGGGTAGAACCATATAGGCTTCCTACATTTGTGCCTATGAGATTATTTGCCTTAGAATTCATTAGGTAGAGTTTGAATGTTGACCAATTACATTTTGTACCTATGAAAAAGGGGCATATGTTTAAATTACCTATGTATGTGGGTTCGTTTATAGTCAACATGAGACAAGCAGCTGATGAGGTCATTATGATGTTAGATGGAATGTACTTACTGTTAGGATATTAGTGGACTTATGACCCCCATAAAGTAATTTCAAATAGGAGAATTGAAAATGGTTACTCAACATTTTTTCATGAAAGCAGACCTGACATAGAGAAGCTAGCAAATAGGGGTTTTGCAGGTTCTGTTGGCTCTAATATACAGACTCCTATCATATCTAAGAAATCAAGCAAGAGGAGTAAAGAGGCAGTTGTTGATTCAGAAGATGAAGAGAAGAGAACCAAAAAAAGAACAAAACTCAATGAAGACATAACAGGTGCTCAACCCGGTTTCTCACTTCAACTAGGAGATGAGAAAAATGTCCCAGCCTCACCAAGAAGGCATGGAGATGCTTAGGAGCAAGTACCTTTGATTAAAAAAGTATTTTCTTAGATTGTTGAAAGAAATCAAAGGATGAAGGCTAGCATGGAGGCACAATCCGAGTATCAAATAACTCCAGACCAAAAAATATTTTTGAATGCAATGGATCTTGAAAAAGGTCAGTTTAAGATTGCTCTTTCTCACCCCTCTGATATGACTATAGGGTCATCAAATAATTTCAATACTGTAAATTTAACTATTGATGTGAGAAATATTCCTTTGCTTGATAAAGTAAATTTACATATGCAAATAGATCAACTGATAGTGAATGATTTGACCAAAACTAATGCAATGGCTCTTAAGGCTGAGAACATGCTAGGGAATGTAATCAAGCAATTTAAATTGGAGAAAGCCAACTCCAGGGCTTTAACAACCCAGAATGAATAACTCGAGAAGATAATTGTGAAGATTGGTGTAGATCCAAATGACAGATCTGTTGTACAAAAACTGCTACAAAGTGAAAAATCATAAATTTCTGTGTTGAAGAAAAATTTTAGGTTACCTACAGGGGAGAATTATGTGGTAGCAGAGGTGGCAGAAGTGGAAAGTGAGAAAGAAAGCCTTCTTCAGCAGCTCTTACAGAAGGAAGAAGAAAGTTCTAAGTTGAAAGAGACTGTATTGAAACTGCAAAATCAGATTTATTCTCATTCCTGCACTATCATTTTTCCATCTGGAAATGATGATCCAACAACACATATATCTCAATTGAACACTAAACTAAAAATGGTAGAGAAAGATCTTAAAAAGGCACAAAATGATATGGAGACAATAACAAAAATAATGCAAGCCAAGGATGGGGAAATTAATAAATACATGACAGATTACCAAAACAACTGATGTTGAGATCAAGAGTCTAAAGGAGAAATTGAAGGGAAATATAACTTTGATATAGGCTAAGGACATCATCTGGAATTAAATTATTGAAGAAATGAAAGTAGCTTGGGGATCTCTGACTATTGTATCAGAAGAGAAAAGCATTGTCAAAGATTCTGAGGAGCGGGTTATGGCAGACAAGCATAAGATTATTAACAGAGCCATATGGGCAAAGAAATTTATTGATTTCATTGATTCTAAGACTAATAAAGAGTTAGAGGAAAATGAGATTAAAGATAGGATTCTATATGCTGTAGATATTAACAAATTGATTTTTAAAAATACCTATAGGAAGACCACGGGGAAGAAGTTGACAGAGATTAAGGAAGTAGTGAACAAGTTTGACAATCTGTATGACAAAAGAGCTAGGGCAGGATTGCCATCATGATGGGACCTTAAAGGTAGTATTTTATCATGGGATTCCTATGAACCATTATTGGTATTGGAAAAAAGAAAGGTGGATAAAACTCATGAGAAGACTAAGATCCTGAAAAGAGAAACAATTATCAACTTTCTTCAAAGGCATTTTCAGCTATTATGGTTGGTGAAGACCTTATTTACAGAGCGACCAACATTCAACAGGATCACTACCTTTAGGCTAGAGTACCACAAGCTAATTAACTCTCCTAAGACAAACATTGAAGTGTGGAAGAAATGTAGAGCCTAGATGACTGTTCTACCTAATGATCCCTCAACTTCAAAGAAAGACAAGTCAACCAATCATGAGAATGCAGCAGTAGTGGGACCAATTCATATTCAGCAAATAGATTAGGATTTTAAGTTGTATATTATCTCTGTTAAGAGAGTTCAATTGTAATAAGACATTTTGATGATATGTAATAGGTATTTTAAGAAGTTTCAAGTAGTTTGAGCAGTTAGGAGTAGTTTCATCAGTTACAAACTGCTTTACATTGTATTTAAAGAGAAAGAGAAGAAAGGAAAAGGTTATGAGTTTGGGACCTTTGGACTAATACAAATTTTGTACTCAATTTCCTAATGATTAATGAATGAAGATCAAGATTCTTGCATCTATTGTTATTCATATGTTTCCCAGTTTCCATTCTGTATTTTTCCTTCTATGAAAAAAATGAAGTAATTTAGTTGCAGGTCTCTTTTTAAATATGTGAATAAGAGTTAAATATCTTTAATGGGCACTCCTTCATTTTAACTATTCCACTTTCATAAAATTATTCTGAAGTTTAAAGTGATAGATTTCATTTATCAACATATCAGTTTGGGCTTCCTTCCTTCATGTTCTTCTTATCACTTCAATTAATATCAGCAGATAATGGAATTGTGAAGCATTTGTTGCATCAGATTCTTGAGGGTTTAATAGTTAATTTCTGAAGGTGATTAAGGAAATACCATTTGATATTATATTTTTGTGACATATATATATATATATATATATATATATATATATATATATATATATATTTCTTGAGCACCGATTCCTTACCACATCCAAGGGATTATTTCTTAAGATACAACAAGAGGTGTGGAAGAATCGGTGGCAATTGACATCATCTATGAAAGGCAGGAATCTCCCTCTATTGGTTTCCTGGGTTATCTATTTGGCTCGTAACCACAACATCTTCCAAGATGCATTGATTAACTATATCATCATTTGCAACTCCAGTAATTCATTGTACCATACTCTCCCCGATGATGAGACCAGGAAACAATGCAGGGTGCTTATTCCTGAATCAATAGATAAATCCTACCCTTGGGCTTACTTTGATGGGGATGCAAGCATAGTTAGTTGTGGTGGTGGGACTATTATTTATCTTTCGGATACCCATCATCATAAGATCAAAATGGGTCTAGGCCCAGGCACCAACAACTACTTTGAACTCAATTGTCTCAGACTTCTACTTATCTTTTCCCTTGAGAAAATTTGCAATATGATTCATATTTTTTGAGATTCAAGATTGTAATTAATTTGTTAAAAAACGAGGCATGTTGTCACGTGCACACACTCAGAGGATTGTTGAACAAGGTCATGGCTCTTAAAACACATTTTGGCACCATTACTATTGCTCATATTTACAGGGAAATGAACCAGGTGGTTGACTACATTTCCAGGGAAGTCACGCAGTTAACATGGGGCCATTGGTTAATTAATGAATAGGATGGATCGGAGGAGTACCAATACTACCACAGGCCTTTCATCGAAGATACAAATGGTTTTGGGGTCGTCTGAATAGATTGTCTGATCAGTGGAATTTTTTTTTGTCTTATTAGAGAAGCATTTTTGTTATGTAGCTATTTATTTGACATGCTCAGTACTGTGCAAATACTTATTTCTCTGCTTTCATTGGACTGATATGACTGATGTTTTGATCATAGTTTTTGCATAGGCTCTTATGTAGATGATACAACATGTAATTTTCCTTTTATTAATGAAAATTATGATTTTTTCCGGGGAACACCCAACAATACCATATCTTCATGTTGTTGATGTATAGTCTCATATTCCTTGAACTGCTCAACTACTAACCCAATAACTATATGGCATTTGAAGTGGCTGAAGTGGAACCTCTAACTAGATTCACAATCATTTATCAAACAAAAACACACTCAGCTTGAAGGCATTGGAAACCTAATCCATTAGGGTTATAATATTTTGTAATATTAACTTGAGAAATAATGTGAAAGTCACAATTGAATAGGAATAGTCATCGAGAGTACAAAAGACATCTTGGAAGATGAATTTAAAGGTCATAGATCATGTATTCACGTGTATCATATTATTGAAATGGATATCATGCACTTATCTCAAACTTGTCTCTATTTTTGTGTGTCGAACTATGGTGTCAAAGTGAGGTTTATTAATAACTCCGTGATTCTCTTAGGCATCTAAGAATTCTTTTACCTCTTTCATTATGTTTTGATTGCCTTGTGCCCATTTTTGGAAGCACCTGCCCTACAAGTACGTTTTCCTTACTTAGAATTTCAGTTTCATTTGTTATATACTTCACTTGATATACATCTACTCATGATTATCCCACTCTTCTGTTGCAACCAATCATTTCCCACAAAATTATAAGGACTCGTTCACCTGACCAATATTTGAAAGAAACATTTCCAATGGTGGGGGGCTGCAAATGAATATATCATGATTGATATTCTCCTATAAGATTCATAATGGGGGAGATTTAGTTCAAGCTCAATGATATCATAAGCACATAATATAGAGAACTCACTACCCATATTGTAGATTCTAGATTAGAAAGAAAATATAGCAAGTAAGAGCCTCATCCAAAGCAAACCTTGGGAGCCTTGACCTTCTAGCTAATCAACAAAATCAAAGCTATTATACTTGCCAACTGCAACAATTTTGTATCGTGCATGGGAATTTTGACTTTAGGTTCTCATGACTTTGTTTCCAATGTTTGTCGTACCTTACTTTTGTGCTATTACAATTTATGTTTTATTGTTCATGATGGAAAATTGCAAGTGGATTAATAGAAATCATCATTTGGAAGGCCAAAGGACCAAAATATCCAATACCACTTGGATGTAGAGGTGCCCTAGACTTCACTAATCAATCAATTGTTCTTAACAATATACCATCTCCACCTTCACATCCTCATGAGAGTATAATGGATTAAAATGAGCTAAACAATGTCATAGTTTCAACATTCATATTAGCCATCGTACAAAAAGACTTCATTTCCATCCACTCAAAATATTTATTGTTGACAAAGTGTTTTGTGGGATTATTAGTGGAACAAGCACAATTTTATTTGCAAATTTGGCCATCAGAATAAAGACGGGAATGTTATAAAACTAATATGTTAGAGTTATGGTATTTTGTACTATTCACTTGAGAAAGAATGTGAAAGCCACAAGTGAATAGGAAAAATCATTGGGAGTTCAAGATACTTCTTAGAAGATGAATCGAAAGGTCATAGGTCATGTATTTATGTGTATAATATTAATGAAATGAATATCACATGCTTATCACAAACTCATCTCCAATTTAGCGTGTCTAGTAGAAGGGACTCTATTTGCCCCTTTTGACTATGCAAAGTTTCCAAGATGAAAGCATATTCATTGTTTCTAGTTTCTTACTAAGAATGGGTCCTACCAGTAATAAAGAAAAATGAATTATAATTATCTATAATAAAATATTCTTGTCTCCTTAGAAATGTATGAATATCAATGGTTTCACGTAATGAAAAATCTCCCAAAATGCAAGCAACCCATTTGGTAGGCACTACATAACACTTGAAAATTCCCCCTACCACTTCCTACTAATTCCACCTACTGAATACCATAACAATGACTAAATTGTTTTTAACCAATCCCTCAAACAATTCATAATTGAGAAGTATAATTTTAATTTCAAACTGTGTTCCATTAACCTTTTATTAGCCACGACAAAAAGAAAGACACACAATTTTTTATAAAAAATAGTAGTTGGGCCACATTTCTAGGCCATCCACATAGGAAGCGAATATTACCAAAACCAGTAAGCCACCAAATAAAACCTTCAAATGAACTAAAATCCCACAAAAATGAACAATACCTCTTCTCAAAACTAAAAAAAAAAAAAAACCTTAAACCCAAAACATGATAAACCAAAACAAGAATCCATAAAAACTCCCAAACTTAAATACTTATCACCAAATCCATTATCCCATTTAAAAAAAACTCAAATCCAAGTGTAATTGATAAACCTCCCCCTTCATTAAACATCAAGTGCAAATATAAATATAATGTGAAACCCAAATCATAAACTCAATCTTTAATATGGAGATTGCTTCAACATCTTATCATCAAATTCTCAATTCATTAAAAATTTTAAATATTAAAAATAAAATACAAAATCAATTTATTTTCTAGATATTTTTTTTGAAAAACCAATAAAAAATTGATTTCTTCGAAAATACTTTGGGTTAAAAAAGTTTAAATACTGATAAGGAACGGAAACAAGGACCTCCACCCCCTTGAAAAAAAAAATAGAAGAAAGTAAATTCAGACATACAACATAGATGATAAATAAAAATAGTAATAAGCAATGATATCACATTGCTTGTGGCTGTAGTTTAGTGGTGAGAATTCCACGTTGTGGCCGTGGAGACCTGGGCTCGAATCCCAGCAGCCACATTTTTCAATTTCGTATGTAATAAAAAATTAATAATATTAATCACGGTCAAAACCTTTGTCAACTATTCATAATATTAATCACGATCATAATTTTTTCTAACCATTACAATATTATTTGGAATATTAACCTTTTATTTTAAATCACTAAATATTTTATTTTTAAGTCAAAACCTTTTTTAACCATTCATAATATTATTGGGAATATTAACTTATTAATCACGATCATAATTTTTTCTAACCATTACAATATTATTTGGAATATTAACCTTTTATTTTAAATCACTAAATATTTTATTTTTAAGTCAAAACCTTTTTTAACCATTCATAATATTATTGGAAATATTAACTTTTTTATTTTAAATCAAAGTAAATATTTTATTTTTAATTTCCACTGAAATAATATTTAGTATTTGTAATAATTGTTTAAAATATTAACTCTATATTTTATATCATAATAAGTATTTAATTTTAATTTTCATATTCTGATTTTTTTTAAATTATATTAATCTCGATCAAAACTTTTTTAACAATCATAATATTATTTGGAATATTAACTTTTTATTTTAAATCAAAATAAATATTTTATTTTTAATTTCCACGAAAATGATATTTAGTATTTATATTTATTGTTTAAAACAGTAACCTTATATTTAGATCATAATAAATATTTAAATTTAAATTTTTATAATTTGGTTTTTAAAAAATTTACTTATTTCTCCATTGGTTTTTCCTTATTACTTTTCTTTCATAATTATAACTTTGAGGAGTGTTGCATGAATATATTTTTTCTTTTATGATTATATTTACGAGACATGTTATATGAATTAGAGGATATGTATTAATAAGTATCACAATAGAGTTAGTTTCAAGAGTTAGTTTAAGTGGTTTAGAGCTAGATGTAAATTTTTTTTGATATTGTTGCTAGTTGTTGTTGATTATGGGTTCGACTCTCTTTGATTCCTTTAAAGCAAGACCCCATAATTAGGGCAGATGGTTTATCTGGTTTACCATCCACGAAATGTGGGGAAGAACTTCGGGTTTCCCATTCTTTCATTCCAAGTAAAAAAAACATCACATTAGAGTTCACAACAAAACATATATCAAAAGTTTATCAGTTTACAACCTAAAAAGAGAATAGTATTTAACATATAATTAAATGCTTGCGAGTGCTTCAAATACAAGATGATTTCCTCCTTCATTGCTTGATGTATTAAGATGTTCGCTACTAGTTGGCCATGACTTATAATCATTGAATGAACATGAATGTCAGCTATAGTGTGTATTTTTTTTGCTAACTGAGCAACCACTTGGTGCAATTCTCCTTATTCGACTTCTAGTGCAGATGTATGTCTCTTTTGCTAGAACAAAACACTCATGAGAACTAGATATGATTCCCTGTTCCACCAACCTCCCCCAAATTGACCGAATCGTGTTGTCATGTCTCTCAATAATCTTGTATGTTGTTTGAGGGCAATCTTGGTCTGTTAGAGCTCCTTGTAATCAAAATGACAATAACTCCAATCCTAGCCACAAGATAGAGAAAAAGAACTAAAGATAATGGCTTCACAAATATGAAGAGGCACAAGACAAAGCCAAAATAGAGATAAGGTTGTCTCCAATGGAGAAAAGGGAATCAACTATCCTAGAATCATGCATGCCTACCAAATCAAAATGCTTGTTTTGAACAAACAAACATAAAAAATAGTCAAAGTTCATGACAACTAAAAACATACCAAATCAAAATGCTTGTTTTGAACAAAAAAACAAAGAAAATAGCCAAAGTTCGAGACAACTAAAAACCATTCCACATCTACCACAAAAAAAAGCAACACCAAACATTGCATATAAGATAAAATGGTCCAAACCTAAAACCTAAGAGATATACTCCCAATTTGTTCGCAAAAAAGGAGGTCTATTGGCAAGACCCAGGTTCAGGGTTGAGGCCAACAAGGTTTCCGCAGTAGTCTAGCACAACGCCGACATTTTCACCCTACTCCAGAGAGCAGAGCGTCTCACCCAAGGCGTGCCGTGACCTTAGTAAGATTAGAAGATAGATCAGGTAGAGGACAAATGCAACCATGGAGAATAGCTATGGAAACTTGGAAGCAACAAACATATCTCAACTCTCTCTATAAACTATCTCTCATCAAAGCATGTTCAAAAGGCTGAATTAAAATTTAAGTTGGGCATACATTCATAGTAAGCAAATGACTATCAATCAACTCGTAACATTATACACAGCAACAACTAGATTTCATTATCAATAACAGAAGATCATACATCTACTCCGTAGAGTCTATTACAGTTTGATTCAATACAGCAGAGTTCTCACAGAGCTCTCCTATGGCTCTGCTCTCTCCTATCGGCCTTCCGCCACACTGACTAACTCTCCCTCCTCCGCTGGCTGACTACCTATTTGTTCCTCTGCCAGTGTGACTGTCAGTCCTTCCTCTTTTCCTACTCTGCTGCTTCCCTCTTCTTCTTGATTATTGGGAGTTTTGCTCATTGTTCTTGTCTCCCACATCTGCCATCTGCACTGTTCTCCGCAATTGCCGCACCACCTATCTTCTAGATTTTCACAACTGTGACAGCTCTATAGAAATTATATAACTAATGTGTTATATATCCAAGTTTCTCCTGATCGCACACTATTTTAACTTCATGCACAATACAGAGTCTATTCCACTATTGATCATCACATGCGGAAATTAAATCAATTGCAAAGCACACATGAAACCATAAAAATTCACACACATTAACACAATGATTTTATGGGAAAGCCTGAAGTTGAAAACCCCAACTATCTGTATATAATATATGTCATAGAGATCATGTAACAATCCTTATACAAAGTTGATCATATCAAGCTCTCAGTACAATACAATCGCTACACACTAATCAGGCTCGATATTGCAAATCCATACACCGATCTCTGCCACCTGCTAGCCTGCCTCTACTGTGCAATCCCTGCTGAAGAATGGCTCTGAATGAACTCAAATCCACCTGGCTTGCACTGCGCAATCCTCATTGGCATCTCTACTGAGTGTTGGATGCAATCAATGCATCACTATAGTCATAACTGATAGTCACACTTGCTCTTTCACCTATCTCTCCACTGGTCTCCACTGAAACTGTCCATGCACTGTAGTTAACTGATGTATTCTTTAGTTGATTAATGAGTTAATATTTAGTGAATTATTAATTAATTCACACCACTCTCACTAGTGTATCAATCAGTTAGACTAGATACAACTAGCTCAACTGTGTCTGAGTTAAACTGAACACAACTCCACCAAATACTTCTACAACTCCACCAAACTCTGTCACATGAGTTCTAACTGAAGTCCTCCATGCATTAGCTCCAGTGAACCCTCAGGAATAGCGTAATTCCTTCTGTCAGCTCTTGTGCCACATCTGTGCACTTAACTAAAGTGCTCCAAGAGAATAAGATAATGTTTAGAGTCCAAATATTATTAAGAGCTAATAATATTCGACATATCTATTTTTAGAATGGCAATCTAAAAATAGATTCCGCCCAATATGTCTAAAAATAGAAGTCCATCTATTTTTCCAACTTGACCAACCATCCACAAATAGCATCCTGCAACTCATAGAATATAATCGACATGTCTAAAAATAGACTTTGCGCCAAAAATAGCCTGCGGGCCCACTTAGTGAAGGCGACTCTTTTCACTAAGCTCATCATCTTGTTGAATCTCAAAACTCCCTCTCAACAAGATAGGGATTATCTGCCACCTCGATCCTGTCTCTATGGTATTCGAATTTTCTCCTAGTGAGCGCCTTCGTCAGAATATCTGCATCTTGATCCTCCATGGGAATGTAAGAAAGAAACATGATCTTCTGCTGCACATAATATCTGATATGATGGTACCAGATGTCAATATGTTTAGATCTATCATGAAATACTGGATTAACTGAGAGTTTAATGCAACTCTGATTATCACAATATATCACAATAGGATCTAAGTGTGAACCGAACAACCCGACCAGGATCTTCCTCATCCATATAGCCTCGCATGCAGCCAAAATTGCTACCATGTACTCGGCCTCCGCTGAACTGAGTGCCACAGATCTCTGTTTCTTATTGTACCAAGAAACTGCTGTAGACTTGATACTGAATATCCCTCCAGATGTGCTCTTTCTATCCGTTGGGCTCCTTGCCCAATCTACATCCATGAAGCCATGCAGCTTCACCTCATCCGACTGTCTGTACCATAATCCATATCTCGATGTGCCTCTGAGATACCTCAGAACATGCTTGCCTGCCTTCCAAAAGAGCTTGGTAGGATTAACCATATCTTGTGAAAGCTGGTTAACAACGTAGCATATGTCTAGTCGTGTATTAACTAGATACATGAGTGAACCAACCAACTGTCGATAAAGAGTGGCATCCACTACCTTTGCCGATGTAGCATCCTCTTTCCTCCAACCACCAGGAAGAGGAGTGTCGATAGGCTTGCAGCCTTGCATGTTGAACTTCTCCAGTATCTCCCGGGCATACTTTCCTTGAGACACAAATAACCCACCCTTCTGCTGCCAAATTTCCAATCCCAGGAAATAATGAAGGAGGCCCAAGTCCTTCATCTCAAACTCCTTTGCAAGATCTGCCTTGCATGAGTGTATCAACAGTTCATCACCTGTTAGTATCAAATCATCTACATAAAGTACAATGATCAACAACTTACCCTCAACCACAATCTGGTACAGGTTAGGATCCGCCTCACTCTTGGTAAAACCAAGTTCGGTGAAATAACTGTCTATCCGTGTGTACCAAGAACGAGGTGCTTGCTTCAGCCCATAAAACGCCCTTTTGAGCCTGCACACATGCGACTCGCTGCTGAAGATTTCGAATCCTTCATGCTGCTCTATGTACATCTCCTCCTCAATGACTCCATTGAGGAACGCATTCTTCACATCCATCTGATGAATGTTCCAACCCATCTGCGCTGAGAGAGCAAGGATGTTGAGATTGCAACAAGATGATGAGCTTAGTGGAAAGGAGTCGCCTTCACTAAGTGGGCCCGCAGGCTATTTTTGGCGCAAAGTTTATTTTTAGACTATGTCTATTTTTAGACATATGGATCATGTTCTATGAGTTGCAGGATGCTATTTGTGGATGGTTGGTCAAGTTGGAAAAAATAGATGGACTTCTATTTTTAGACATATTGGGCGGAATCTATTTTTAGATTTCCAGTCTAAAAATAGATATGTCGTATATTATTAGCTCTTAATAATATTTGGACTATAAACATTATCTTATTCTCTTGGAGCACTTCAGTTAAGTGCACAGATGTGGCACAGGAGCTGACAGAAGGAATTACGCTATTCCTGAGGGTTAAGTGGAGCTATTGCATGGATACTTCAGTTAGAACTCATGTGAGACAGTTTGGTGGAGTTGATTGAGGAAGTTAATGGAGTTGGTATTCACGAACAATCTAAACATAGTTGAGCGATTTAGACTCAGTTTAACTAATTGATACAATTAGTGAGAGTGGTGTGAATTAATTATTAATTAATTCACCAATTAATACTCATTAATCAACTAAAGAATACCTTCAATCAAATAAGTATGATACTTATGGAGACCAGTGCAGAAATAGGTGAAAGAGTAGGTTAACTATTAGTTGTGACTATACAGTTGCTATTTGCAACACACAGATAGGTGGAGAAGCCCATGAGGATTGCGCAGTACAAGCCAGGTGGTTTATCTTTTTAATGAAGCCATCCTATAGCATTGATTACGCAATAGAGGCTGGCTATCAAGTGGAAAAATATTGGAGCATGTGTTTTGCTAGATCTAGCTTGATAGTGTGTAGCAATTGGGCGTAGTGCTAAGAGCTTGTGAGGAGCTTTTTTCTATGATTGTTACATGATCTCCATGACATATAATATACAGATAGTTGGGTTTTTCAGCTTTAAGCTTTCCCATTAAATATTGCGTTCATATGTGTGATTGTTTGTGGTTTTAATGTGTGCATGCAATTGATTTTATTTCCGCATGTGATGATCAATGGTAGAAGATATTCTGTATTATGCATGAAGCTAAAATAGTGTGTGATCAGAGAATCTCATGAATAATATATCATTTATTCAAATTTCTACAGTGTATCAAAACAAGATTGGATTATTGGAGTAACTGTAAAACATCAAGCAATATTTTTAGCCAGGAATTCGAATTTGCAGTAGTGTTTTCTTGGTGTCGAAGTTGAGATGTCTTTCAATGGATTGCGATTGGAGTATGCCCTTGAGGGCAGCTCAACTTATATTGCATGGAAGGACAGGATGGAGGAAGTGCTGGATGACAATGGGTTGAAGGAGTTCATAGATGCAGAAATTCCAAAGCCTACTTCTAGTGATGCTGCCGTAATTGAGGCTTGGAAAAAGAAGACATCAAAGTGTCGAAGGATTCTGTTGGAGGGTGTGAAGGATCACATAGTGTCCAGCCTGCATGGTAAGGCTTCTCCATTCCTGATGTGGAAAGCCTTGACAGATTTATTCCAAAACAAGAGCGACCAGAGGAAGTTGGCGCTCAAGGATAGACTCAGAAACATAAAGATGGAGAAAGGCGACAGTATGCCCAAGTAACTCATGAAGTTCATCCAATGCGGGGATGAGATGGGAAGTGTGGGGGTGATTTTTGATGATGAGGACTTGGTGAGCTTGGCTCTCCTAGGGCTTCCGAAGAGTTGGCATTCCTATCAGGACTCTGTCAATGGTCGGGAGAAATTGCCAGGATGGGAGCGACTTTGGTCGGATCTTGTGCAAGAGGAGATAAGGCGAAGTACTAGGGACGGATCTTCATCAAAGGCATCTGATGAATAGAATTGCGCTTTGTCACAAAGCAAAGAAGGGGTCTAGCAAGAAAGCTTTCAATCCGATGGAAGGCAAGAAGCAGACATGTCTAAGGTGGCGTTTTCACCGTCACCAACACGAAAATTACGCCACCAATTATCCGCTTAAGAAGAAAATGCTGTCGGGTCAGACTGCACTCGGAGAGCCTTAGCCTCACGCTTGAGTCGGATTTTTACCGATCGCGTGCTTGGCTCTGGCGGTGAGTGGGTTCAAAGGTGGTTTTTGGACAAAGGGTGCCTTTTTTCACATGACAGGAGATCGAGATTTGTTTACTGATCTGGATGAGAAAGATCTTGGAGTGCACATCAAGATGGGCGATGATGGTAGATACAGTGCGATCGGTATCGGTACCATTTCCTTCGAGAGGGAGTCTGGTAAACCCTTCAGATTGAAGGAAGTGATGCATGTTCCAGGATTGAAGAAGAATCTTATCTCTGTGGCGATTTTAAAAGACAAGGGATATGATGTTGTCTTTAGCGAGGGAAAGGCTTTCCTGCGCAGTAAGGCAACTGGTGAGACCCGAAGGATAGGGGTTCGAGTTAAGAACCTTTATCAATTGCAAATAGATGGCTGCGCAGCAATGGCAGGCAAGGCAGAAGGAGTGGTGAGCCGGGATGATGGCGAGTTGTGGCACCGGAGATTGGGCCACCTTCACCATGGAGCTTTGAAGATACTGCATCAGATTTCTACCGGGCTTCGTAAAGGCACTCTTGCGCAGTCAGATCAGTGCAAAGGGTGTACCTTGGGAAAATTTGTGAAAGCCACCTTTCACGAGAAGGATAGTTGTGCCACGACGATCCTTGAGAGAATTCGTCACGTACGTGTGTGGACCTTTCTACAGCTCTTCCATCCTTAGGCACAATGTCATGTGACAATTGTTGATGATTTTTTCGAGCGTCGATCTTCATGTAGAAGAAGAGCGAGACATATCATGCCCGTGAGTTCACAAGACCAAGAAGAAAGAATCAGGGAAGCAGGTGAAGGCTCTTAGGAGCGACAATGGTGGTGAATTCATCTCTGGCGAATTCAAGGACTTTTGCAATGCAGAAGGAATTCGAAGAGAGCTCATAGCACCTCATAACCCACAGCAGAACGGGGTTGCCGAGCGGAAGAACATAACGATCGTGGGTGCTGCACGGGAAATGTTGCATGATCAGGGCCTACCCATACACTTGTGGGCTGAGACATGCAATACTGCATTATATGTGCAGAACCGTTGTCCTCACAGGATACTTGGCATGAGTACACCCGAGGAGGCATTTTCTGGTAAGAGGCCTGATATTTCCCATTTGAGGATTTTTGGTTCACCTGTTTACATTCATGTGACGAAGGATGCCAGGAAGAAGCTGGAGCCGAATGCGGAGGTTGGGATATTTGTGGGGTACACTGATATGCCCCACAACTATCGTGTGTATTTTCCATACAGTTGCAAGACTGTTGTGCGATGAGATATAAAATTTCATGAGGAGAAAGCTATGAAGTGTTCGCTTGAGAGGGAGCCACACTTGCATGTAGATGAGGAGCTATTAGTTCCTAAGGATGAGCCTCAAGATGTGGATCATCCACAAGAGGAGGTTCATGGAGTGGAAGAAACCACTCATGTAGCGCCAACCATCAGAGGGCGGAAGCGCACTACAGAGCCGAGCATCAAGCCCAAGACGTGCAGAAGGTTGCAGAGCCACCCACATCATAGTGCGCACAGAGGATGCCGATCGCACATCGGGATACATGGCTCTTATGAGCAAGTGTATCGTGACAGAGCCATCCTCTTTCGAGGAAGCTATGGAGGACCCCGCATGGGTAGATGCCATGGTGGAAGAGTATGATTCGATTGTCAGAAACAATGAATGGGAGATTGTCCCAAGGTCGGAGGGGAAATCAGTGGTGGGTTCAAGATGGATCTACAAAGTGAAGTAGGCAGCTGACGGGAGTGTGGAGAAGTACAAGGCAAGATTTTTTTCCCGAGGCTTTTCACAGATATAGGGGATCGATTATGAGGAGACCTTTTCACCTGTCGCAAGGTATTCTTCCATACGGACGATTCTTGCTCTCTCAACGCAGATGGGGTGGCACATTCATCATATGGATGTGAAGACTGTGTTCCTCAACAGAGTCATTGAGGAGGAGGTGTACATAGAGCAGCCCGAAGGTTTTGAGATCTTCAGCAGTGAGTCGCATGTGTGCAGGCTCAAGAGAGCGCTGTATGGGTTGAAACAAGCACCTCGCGCTTGGTACACATGGATTGATAATTATTTCACCGTACTTGGATTCTCCAAGAGTGAGGCAGATCCTAACCTGTACCAGATTGTGGTGGAGGGGAAGTTATTGATCATTGTACTTTATGTAGATGATCTTATTTTGATGGGTGATGAGCTGTTGATACTTTCATGCAAGGAGGATCTTGCTAGAGAGTTTGAGATGAAGGACTTGGGCCTCCTTCATTATTTCCTGGGATTGGAAACTTGGCAGCGCAGTGATGGACTGTTTGTTTCTTGCAGGCAGGCGTTCGAGAGACACCCGGGAGAAGTTCAGCTTTTGGGCGAAGCCTGCAGCCTATTGATACCTCTTCTTGGTGGTTGACAGTGACGTTACCACGAGTAGGATGCCATCGTTTATCGACACTATGGGGTCGCTATGAATCCGGTCAATACATCGACTCCGATATATGCTATGTGCTTAACCATCTTTCACAAGCTATGGTTAAGTCATCAAGCTCTTCCGGGAAGGGGGCAAGCACAAGGTATTGCGTTATCTCGTAGCACATCGGGATATGGATTGGTGGTACGTACAATCGTATGAGGTGTTTCGTGCCTGGCGGACGAGATTACAGGAGCCCAACTTATTAAAGAGCAATATCCGGGAGGGATTTTTCGCACAAATACGAAGAAGCCATGCTGCCGGGGCGCAAGAGATTCGTGTACCTGCCTGAAGAGAGGTTTACATATGGCAGCGAGTTTGGCTGCATGCGAGGCTATATGGATGAGGAAGATCCTGGTCGGGTTGTTCGATTCACACTTAGAGCCTACTGTGATTTATTGTGATAATCAGAGTTGCATCAAACTCTCGGTTAATCCAGTATTTCATGATAGATATAAACACATTGACATCTGGTATCATCATATCAGAGATTGTGTGCAGCGGAAGGTCATGTTGCTTTCATACATTCCTACGGAGGATCAGGATGCTGATATCTTGACGAAGGCGCTCACCAAGAGCAAATTCGAATACCACAGGGGCAGGATAGGGGTTGCAGATAATCCATATCTTGTTGAGAGGGAGTGTTGAGATTGCAACAAGATGATGAGATTAGTGGAAAGGAGTCGCCTTCACTAAGTGGGCCCGCAGGGTATTTTTGGCGCAAAGTCTATTTTTAGACTATGTCTATTTTTAGACATATGGATCATGTTCTATGAGTTGCAGGATGCTATTTGTGGATGGTTGGTCAAGTTGGAAAAAATAGATGGACTTCTATTTTTAGACATATTGGGCGGAATCTAATTTTAGATTGCCAGTCTAAAAATAGATATGTCGAATATTATTAGCTCTTAATAATATTTGGACTCTAAACATTATCTTATTCTCTTGGAGCACTTCGCTTGATGTTGGTAGAGGCACATGCAATTTATTATTGCATGAATTACGAACCCTGAGGGTTTAGTGGAGCTATTGCATGTTGACTTCAGTTATAACTCATGTGACAGAGTTTGGTGGAGTTGATTGAGGAAGTTAGTGGAGTTGTATTCAGCTTAACTAATCTAAACATAGTTGAGCTATTTGTATTCAGTTTAACTGATTGATACAATTAGTGAGAGTGGTGTGAATTAATTATTAATTAATTCACTAATTAATACTCATTAATCAACTAAATAATGCATCAGTTAACTTCAGTGCATGGACAGTTTCATTGGAGACCAGTGCAGGAATAGGTGAAAGAGCAGGTTAACTATCAGTTGTGACTATACTGTTGCTATTTGCAACACACAGATAGGTGGAGTAAGCCCATGAGGATTGCGCAGTTCAGGCCAGGTGGTTATCTATTTAATGAAGCCATCCCATAGCTTTGAAAACGCAATAGAGGCTGGCTATCAAGTGGCTAAGGGTTGGAGCATGAGCTTTGCTAGATCTAGCTTGATAGTGTGTAGCAATTGGAGGTAGTGCTAAGAGCTTGTGAGGAGTTTTGTACTATGATTGTTACATGATCTCCATGACATATAATATACAGATAGTTGGGGTTTTCAGCTTTAATATTTCCCATTAAATACTGTGTTCATATGTGTGATTGTTTGTGGTTTTAATGTATGCATGCAATTGATTTTATTTCCGCATGTGATGATCAATGGTAGAATAGATTCTGTATTATGCATGAAGCTAAAATAGTGTGTGATCAGGAGAATCTCCTTCTACTTTTCCTGCCATTTCTGCACAGCCATCTACCTGCAATTGATAAAGGTTCTTAACTCGAACCCCTATCCTTCGGGTTTCACCAGTTGCCTTACTGCGCAGGAAAGCCTTTCCCTCGCTAAAGACAACTTCATATCCCTTGTCTTCCAACATCGCCACAGAGATCAGATTCTTCTTCAATCCTAGAACATGCACGACATCCTTCAATATGAAAGGTTTACTAGACTTCCTCTCAAAGGAAATGGTCCCGATACCAGTCGCATTATATTTAACATCATCGCCCATCTCGATGTGCACTCCAAGATCCTTCTCATCCAGATCACTGAACAAATATTTGTCTCTGGTCATATGGAAAGACGCACCACTGTCAAGAAACCACACTGATCCCATCACACTTGAAACCATGCATGCGATCAGCGAAAAATCCAGCTCAAACTACGAGGCTAAGGCCTCTCCAGCTGCAGATCCAACAACCTGCTTATTTTTCTTCTTCTGTGGACAATTAGTGGCATAATGTCCGTGTTGGTGACAGTGAAAGCACTTCACCTTGGAAAAGTCCCGCTTCTTTCCTTTCGCACTGGATTGAGAAGGATTTTTCTTTCCCTTCCCTTTCCTTGCTTTGGCAGCCAAAGCGCAATTTTATTCATCTTCATTCTTCGAAGAAGATCCATCCCTGGTACCCCGCCTTATCTCCTCCTGCACAAGATCCGACCAAAGTCGCTCCCATCCTGGCAGTTTCTCCTGACCATTGATAGAGTCCTCATAGCTATGCCAACTCTTTAGAAGCCCAAGGAGAGCCAATCTCACCAAGTCTTCTTCATCAACAGTAACCCCCACACTTCCCAGCTCATCCCTACACTGGACAAACTTCATGAGGTACTTGGGTATGTTGTCGCCTTTCTCCATTTTTATTTTCCTGAGTTTGTCTTTAAGCACCAACTTCATATGATTGCTTCTGCTTTGACACTATATGATCCATCACAACTTCCAAGAGAATCCTTTGACATTTTGCTGTCTTCTTTTGCCATGCGTCAAGTGCGGTTGCATCGCTAGAAGCAGGTTTTGGAATTTTTGCATCTATGAACTCCTTCAACCTATTATCATCCAGCACCGCCTCCATCCTGTCCTTCCATGCAATATAATTCAAGCTTCCCTCAAGGGTATAATCCATTCGCAATCCATTGAAATACATTTCAATGAATTCTCAACTTCGACACCAAGAAAACACTGCAGCAAATTCGAATTCCACCAGCACAAAACTCAACCGCTTCAACAATTGCAATTGCTCTGATCAATATCGCTCTGATACCATGTAGAAATTATATAACTAATGTGTTATATATCCAATATTCTCCTGATCACACACTATTTTAACTTCATGCACAATACATAATCTATTCCACTATTGATCATCACATGCGGAAATTAAATCAATTGCAAAGCACACATGAAACCATAAAAATTCACACACATTAACACAGTGATTTTATGGGAAAGACTAAAGCTGAAAACCCCAGCTATATATATATAATATATTTCATAGAGATCATGTAAACATCCTCATACAAAGCTGATCATATCAAGCTCTCAGTACAATACAATCGCTACACACTAATCAGGCCCGATCTTGCAAATCCATGCACCGATCTCTGCCACCTACTAGCCTGCCTCTACTACGCAATCCCTGCTGAAGAATGGCTCTGAATGAACTCGAATCCACCTGGCTTGCACTGCGCAATCCTCATTGGAATTTACCATGCGATGCAATCAATGCACTATAATGCTCAATCGATAGTCACACTTTCTCTTCACCTATCTCTCCATCGGTCTCCACTGAAACTGTCCATGCACTGTAGTTAACTGATGTATTCTTCAGTTGATTAATGAGTTAATATTTAGTGAATTAATTAATAATTAATTCACACCACTCTCACTAGTGTATCAATCAGTTAGACTAGATACAACTAGCTCAAATGTGTCTAACTGAGTTAAACTGAACACAACTCCACCAACTACCTCAATAACTCCACCAAACTCTGTCACATGAGTTCTAACTGAAGTCTCCATGCAATAGCTCTACTTAACCCTTAGGAATAGCGTAATTCCTTTTGTCAGCTCCTGTGCCACATCTGTGCACTTAACTGAAGTGCTCCAAGAGAATAAGATAATGTTTATAGTCCAAATATTATTAAGAGCTAACAATATTCGACATATCTATTTTTAGACTGGCAATCTAAAAATAGATTCCGCCCAATATGTCTAAAAATAGAAGTCCATCTATTTTTCCAACTTGACCAACTATCCACAAATAGCATCCTGCAACTCATAGAATATGATCGACATGTCTAAAAATAGACTTTGCGCCAAAAATAGCCTGCGGGCCCACTTAGTGAAGGTGACTCTTTTCACTAAGCTCATCATCTTGTTGAATCTCAAAAAGCTCCCTGTCTACCTTGATTGTGTTTTGCCACCTGTCCTCCAACCTTTCGCAACTCAGAACTATTTCTTTTTCAAACAAAGGCCCCAACGGGCCCTGACCACATGCTATTGACTCATCCCGAGTCAATCTTTTCCTGCTGTTACGACTTTCCAGTGGTCTGTCGGCTTCAGAGGCTAAATTTGTATTTTCTGTGTCTTCACTCTATCCAAACAAAGGCCCCAAATTTGGAACCTTGCTCAATGCTGAGGACTTGAGTTCTTTGAACTCATTAATTGCTTGTTGCCACTCTTTAATTAACTATTATGTCTGGGTGGTGATTCTTTTGGCCTCAGTTTCACTCGATACAGGCGGCAGCTTGCTGAATACTTCCTGTATCTTCGGCTCAGCTACGACCGCCATTTGTTGTACTGCCTCTGCTTTTTGCTTGACCAGTTTCCTTAGCTCTCTGAGGACCTACTTTGTGGCAGCTGAGTGTTATATTTTTTTTAATTTTGATTTCCAACACCTCTCCCTAGTTGTACAGCTGGGTTATACTCACCAGATCAGTGGCTTCTTTGATCTCTTGGGAAATTTTCTGAAACTGTGCTGAGATTGGGTGGGCTTTCATTATTAACGAGTTGGAGCATTCATGTAAATGCTTTAGTAGGCTATAAGCCTATTTCACTATTGTCCCCAGGGTTTCCTTCATGCCATTTACCTGCTTCTGTCTCTCTGTGACCTTCTCAGCATATACCGTGGCAAGGTCTGGTAATGCTGGTCTGGAAGCTAGCGTCTCTTTGAGCTCCTAGTTTTCTCTGCTCATATTTGTGCATGCCATTTTCACTCGGATAGACCTTTCGTCCATTGTGCATGCCGATATGTCCTCTAGCGTTTTGTTATCCTGGGAAACTATTGTCGGTTATAGGTCTTTGAATATTTATGTTACCTTTTCCAGATGCTCCTGTAAAGTATCCTTTTCACTTTTAATTTGATTGCGCTCTTCATTAAGCACGAAGACTTGTTGTTGTTTCTGCTCGAACCTCTATTGGAGGTTGTTTTGCAGTCCTTCTGCTTGTTGTGTTGTCAGCTGGATAAAATTGTATAATTGGCCAGCCCCCCAGCTTTGCATGTTCTCGATGCTTGTCTCCTGGGTTGGTTGTCTTTCTCTGAGGGGTTGCCCACTGGTGATTGATATCTTTGAGTGCTCTTGTAGGGATGCTGGTTGGTTTTGTTGCGCCCGCTAAGGTTCTGGGTTGTTCATACTAGTGGTTGGTAGAATCTACTGTAGTATTAGGTTGGCTTGCTGAAAAGGATTCAGCTCTGTTGACGAGGGCATTGTATCTGAAGTAAAAGACTCTCCTTGAACTAATAGCTCTAGGAAGGTGCCTTGTCCCATCGAGGGTTGGTCAACCTCGGGTACTCCAGTCATACCCGAGTTAACTTATGCCTCGGTGTCACCATTTGTCTTGTTCCCTAGCTTTATTAGGTCTGAGATAGTCGATGAGGTGGACAGAGTGTGGATGGAGTGGTATTTGGAAGTGAATGAAGTGCATGGTGATTAGTTGTGAGTATGAGGCAGAGACGATGTCTGAATGTTTAGAACCAAGGACAGAACAAACATAGGTAACATAGAGGTTAATTAGGCAGTAACCTCTGGCTCTTCTTGAACTGGTACGCCTATATCCATAGGTTGGGTTTGATCTTCCCCAGTGAGATCAAGTATTTGCTTGGGCATCATAATTCGTGCTTTCTTGGGCTTGGGTGCAGCTACAAGAGGCTTGGGTGCCTTGCTCTTGCGGATTGGGGTGACTGTGGTTGCTGGAGGGGAGTTGAACATGGCGGAAGGTAGGCCAACAATGACAGGGGTTGTTGTGGATGGGGATACAGAATTCAAAGATTGGAAGTCATAAAAATAAGGAAACACAGTAGAGGCACTTGTGAGATTTTTTATTACCATATTGAAGTCCTTCACCCTCATTTCGAGCTGGTCCAGTAAAGGTCGTAGCTGTAGTTGGGAAATCCTCCTCATTGCTTCCTCTAGTGACTCCCCTGGGAGTGCTTTCGGTAGCATCGCCTCGAACTAATAATGGGTATTCCACTTCTAACCTCCATTGCAGCTCCTGGCCACGAACAAACTTCAGTGTGGAAGGATTCTTCTTCTACTTGAAACTTTAGTGGCCGCATTCGGAATGTGGTTTCATCCATGCAACTAGGTCTGATATAGGTCTACTTGTGGGTTACCCCGAACCATATTTGTGAAGAATATCTTTCCAAAAGGTCCCTCAGAAACCTTTGTTGGCTCCCCACCACATCTACCATCTGCCTATACCAGAATGAGAAAGCCTCCTCATTGACCTCCTTGGTGCTGGGATCTCCCGATACTCTCCAGGGCATAAATCTTAACGCCATTGGCTGGTCGTGAGTGATTTCTGTGAGCTACCTTATCCCTATGTGAGTCCATTTCCACATTGAAAATGCAATAATGAGATAGCCATAAATGAATCATGTGGCTTGCCTGTAATTATCCTCACAGGCCTCAAACAATTCGTTCAATAGGAAGGTGCACCAGTTTAGCTGTGCTCCCTAGATGAAGTGTTCCACAACTGATATGGTGTCGAGGGTGCATTCTCCTTTGGTGTAATGCCTCATTGTTTTACCTGCTATCAGATGGCAGGAAAATTTCACTGCTGGATTGTTGATGAGTTCTATCTTCGCTCCCTTCCCTCCTCTTCGGGTCTCATACTTCTTCTAATAATCACAGTCCCCTGACTTCTTGGCTCTTTTGGACACATTCTGGAATGTCATTGAGACGTCATTCCCCTCTGCTGATAATCCAGTAAGTCTATTGATGTCGTCTGCATGGATATATACCTCTCTCCCCAGCCACAATGATCCATTATAGACTCTGCTCATAAGGAATTTTGTACACTGCATTGTCGCTCTCTTTGTTCCAAACATTCGGAGGTTCCTGAGGTTCAGTATAGTCGACCTTTGAATACCTCTGAATTCTGGATTCATCCTTTCTACTTCACCTCCTCCCTCTGTGGCATAATTCTCCATATATACTTGTCTCTTCATAGTTGGGAATTGATAGAAGTTTGTAAAATCTATATCAATTAACAAAGCATTGTCATACTTTCCAATCAATGATTCTATCCTATGAATTCTTGCATTGAGCTCGGGCTCGACGACTGATGTTGTTATCTTCGTCATCTTTGTTCTTCTTCTTTATACCTAAATTGTTGTTCCTGGTCTATTGTTGTGAATTCTTGCTGTTGGTCTACTTATTTTAACTTCCTCTGCTGAAATATTGCTTGTTGTTGTAGTTGTTTCTATTTGTTCTAACTCGGAATTTTCTGGCATTCTGGTGCTTTTCTTCTTTCATGCGGGTTAAGTAATTCTACCGGCACGAATGAGGTTGATATGACCCCATAACTAATTAATTTTTTTTTGTCTCTCCCACGGCTATAATCATGCGTTTAGTTATCACAGTGAGGTGTATTCTAACATTGTTGACTGTGGCTTCGGGATTTGGGTAGACATGATGGGAAATAATTATGGCTTAATATGGAAAATTTATTACGGTATGGAGGTTACTAATTACGACAGTTATTTTTCAAATTTGGGTGATCCTATGGACTAACAACATTATGATGGGTTATTATGACTAAATGATATTTGACACGCTTGGCTTTCTGACACGGATGACACGTTAGACTCTACCCCCCCCCTTCCCGACCATAATTGGTTGCGATGTGCTCTCCGCATCGCAACAGGTGAAATTGCTTTCTGCGTTATTGTGATGTATTTTTATTAGGATTTCTATTCTATGTCTCATCTCGGGTGCGAGAGAGTTATTGACTCTATCTATTTCTATTCTACCCTACTGACTTCTCTCGGTTGTGAGATTTATTTGAAAATAAATAAATGGTGGAACTTACTCGTGATAGGGCTTCAAGCGTGCACTATTCACCCATCCTTGTAGTATTTGGCCATCTAGTTGCGCCAGTCAAACCGTGCTTGAATCTTTAATTTCTATGACATGGTATGGTCCCATCTAGTGAATTCTGAGTTTTCCTGGGAACTTTTGAAATTTATTATCGTACAACAGGACTTTTCCTCCGATAGTGAACGTTTTGTGCTTGATGTGACGGTCATGCCAGGCCTTCTATCTTTCCCTTTGTACTATTTGATGGAAATCCGCCAACAATCTCTCTTCTTCAAGCTCTTGTAACTCATGGAGGCATTCAGTGATTGAGTCTTCATCTGTCATATGTATTTTTGAAGAAATTAAGAGACTTGGTATGATAAATTCGGCAAGTACCACTACCTCTCTCCCGTACACCAGCTGGAATGGATTTTGATTGTGCAACCTTTTTATGGCTGTCCTGTATGCCCATAATGTCACTGGTATCCTTTCATCCCAATCATCTCGGATGGTATTGCATATCTTGGTTAATCCCTTTTCTAAGATCTTGTTGAATGCTTTAACGGTTCCATTCGCTTGAGGGTGGTACGGGCTACTTTTGTGATGCTGTACCATAAAATTATCTAGCACAGATTTAATTGTTGTATTAACGAAGTGTGTACCTTGATAACTTGTTAGGTTTTTGGGGTAGCCAAATCTGTTAATGATATTCTCAAAAATAAACCTGGCGGTTGTGTCCGCTGTGAAATCTCTTACTCGTGTTGCCTCTGCCCATATTGTGAGATAATCTGTTGTGGTTATTATATACCTTGCCTGTGAATGTTGTGTCATTAGTGCAATTGGCCCTATGAAGTCAATGGCCCATTTTTCAAATGGCTACTGTGCTCTTACAGGTTGCAGTGGTAACTCATCCCAGTGTGAAGGACATCCTGTTCTTTGGCAGACATCACATATTTTCACATATGCTTTACTATCTTTATGAATTGTGGGCCACCATAACCCTGCTTGTAGTATTTTCCTTGCGGTGGGTTTTGCGTTGATGTGGCCTCCCGCAACTCCTCTGTGACACTCCCACAAGATATCCTCTCTTTCATGGTCCATGGCACATCTTCGCAAGACGTGATCCAACCCCATCTTATATAATTGTCCTACTATCAGTTGATATTTAGCTGCTTTCACTACCAGATGTCTTCTTTGAGTTGTCGTGTACTCTATTGGGCATTGTCATGTGGCCATATATACTGTTATCTTCTCTAGGTAATCTGGGATGGCTTCTACTATGAAGAGATCAGAATCCGGAAACTGGTCATCAAGGGATCCCTCGTTCTCCCCATTCTCTAACCTTGATAAATGTCAGGACCCACATTTAACCTTCTGGTTTTACTATCACTTCAAAGTGAACTCCTGAAATAGTAGGATCCATCTACAAATTCTTCCTTCAAGCACAGGTTTTTTTACCAGGTATATCAATTTTGAGTGATCTATGAAGAACTTGAACGTACCTCCCAATAGGTAATGACGAAACTTCTGAAGAGAGTATACCATCACAAGAGCTTCTCGTTCTGTTGTTGTGTAATTCCTTTCAACTGTAGACAACTTCGTGGTTGCAAAATACACTGGATTCATGATCAAAAGAAGTCTCTCCTGGCTGAGCTAACACTGCTCCTAATGCAATACTGGAGACATCAATATGGACATGGAACTATTTTTCCCAGTTAGGATGAACCAAGATGGGTGCACTTGCTAGTTTTTCTTTCAATGTGTTTAGGGAGTTAGTGCATTCATCGCTCCACATAAATTGCTCTGACTTCCGCAACAATTTTTCTAATGGTGTTGTAATCTTTGCATAGTTGCATATGAATCTTCTATAGTACCCTGTATTCCTGAGTAGTGATCTCAACTTTTTCACAGTTTCTGGTGCTTATATATTAACAATGATCACTACTTTTGCTAGATCCACACAAACACCCTCCTTACAAACAACATGTCCCAGAAGTGTCCCAAAAGGTACTGCAAAGATGCATTTCTTAAGGTTGAGGGAGATTTGGAGTTGTCTGCATCTGTCAAAAATTATTTTGAGTAAATTTTCATGGTTCTTTAGTAATCTGTAAATTTTCCAATCATCCATGTATACCTCTAGGAACTTATGGATATAGTCCCTAAATGCTGCTATCATTATTCGTGAAAATACTGCTGGCGCATTCGTTAGTCCAAAGGGCATGACATGGTATGCAAACGATCCCCATTTGGTTGTGAAAGTGGTATTCCTTTTGTCTTCTTCTGCTATTCTCACCTGATGATATCCCGAGAACCCATTTGTGAACGAATAGGCTTCATTTCCTGCTACATTGTCGAGAACCTCATCGCTAAATGGAGTATGAAATGGATCATGTATGCATGTGTTGTTGAGTCTTCTGTAATCTGCACACAGTCTAATCTCTAATTTTCTCCTTTTTGCTTTGTATTACAATGGGACTGACCCATTATGCTTCCTCAACTGGGAAAATCAAGCCTGCTTTCAACATTTTATCTATCTCTGCTTTAAGTTTTTCCTTTACTATTGGATTTAGGTGGTAGGGCCTATGTTTTACCAGTCTTACGTCTAGTTTTAAGACTATGCACATTTCTCCCATGTCTCCTTTAATTCCCTTGAGCTCTGCTACTGAAGATGGGAATAAATCTTCATATTCCTGTAATAGGTCAAAGATTTCCTTTGTTGTTTCTGTATCCCACTAATCTCCGATAGACGCAATTTTTGGTTTTTCCGTGCTTCCAATGTTTAGCTTCTTTGTCTTCAAGGGTAACAGGAGTAGTCCTTCTATGGTTGGTTCCTCCTGTATATCCCGCTCCCCTTCTTTCTCTTCAAAGTATAAATGTCAGAGATTCTCTAAGTCGTCATCGTCCATCTCGTGATCTATCCGTTTACATGCTACTGATTCTTTGATTTTATGTTCTGAGAGCGGTAGTTCTTCATATTCCTGAATATTTGGAAAAAACAGTACTCTTCTGATGGCTTGGAGTGCATTTGTAACTATTTTTGTATCTCCCTTGAAAGAAAAACATTGCGTGAACCTTTCTGCAACTACTTGCCAGGTGCCAGTTCCTCTCTTCTTTTCCTCCGTCAAATATTAGACTTGTGGAATTGGGTCCATTGAATGTATGAAATTGTGCATCCAAAGAGATTCTGGATACCCTGCTTTCTTCCTTTTATACTCACAATTCCTTAAATTTTCTATGGGTTCAGAATCCCCTTGGTACTTTTCGATGAATTGTGGTCTTGAAGCTTCTTGGAATCTAGTTCTTAGAGCTAGTGCAACATCTTCCCAATGTGGAAGAGAGTTACGATGGTTGACCCACCATCTTGCTGACGTGGATTGTAGTGCTACATCCATAAGAGGGACTCTATGTTCTATTGGTACCTTTTCTTCTACTTTTTCAATAAATGTATTTACAACATGCATATTTTATAGAGTCAGATATCCTCTTACCTCGGTACCAATCTAGTTGATTCCCCGAATGTTAGCACATATTCTAGTGTTGGTTTCATATCCTCCCCGTTTCCAATCATCCCAAGTTATTTCTGAGCCCAAATTGGAACTCTGAACACTTCTCTAGCTTACGGTCCCTTCCACTGTCGGATTGATATAATATTCTCTCTTTCCTTGCTTCATCTGGTAGAGTTGATCTAGAAGTTGAGTGTCCTCTCTATTATCAACAGTCTCCATGTATCATGGTCCTTGATATGGGTCAAGTGGCTGAATTACCCTGACTTCTCCGTCTTCGAATATCATCAATTCCTTTTTCAAATCAATCACTGCACAATTCTCAAAGGCCCAATCTATCCCCAGTAAAGTAGGATAGGGATCCTTGTCCCCCGTGATGTCTATCACCTCAAAATTTGTATATGTTTTCACTCCCGCGACATCAACTTCAAATTATTCTAGCCTTCCTATGGGTACAATACAATATTGATTTTCCATTCGGAGTTGTATTGGTGAGTATGTCAACTTTGGCCTCCCCAGTGCTTCCCATGTATTTCTAGGTAGAATGTTGACATCTGATCCTAGATCGAGTGTTGTATCTTTGAATTGAAATCCCGCGACTTGATTATTCACACGGAATTCCTTTCCAGTTCTTCTCTTGTTTCTTTTTATCCTTCTTATGTATTTTTCTGTTGAATTTCTTGACTCCCCCAGTTCTGCGTTCTCTTGCACCACCAACTCTAGATTTTTCTTTAGTTGTTCCAACATTGGTGCATTGGTTATAATTTTTATGAACAATCGGAACCATTCCTCAATCAATGTACTTGTATGAGTCTCCTTCTCTTTTTTGAAGGTTGGTTGTGGAATCTCAATACTTCTACTCCCCCCTATCTGGGAAAATGTTTCCACTACCTCCTTAAAATATTTCTTCTATCTATCCTGTCTGAAAGCGTTCTTTAGAGATGCGGGTTTGATCAATTTTACCGGGTCCATACTCTGTGCATCCTCCCCTGTTTTCTTCCTCCCCAGGTTATTATGGCTAAAATTTGCATGGGCTGAGATTCTACTATTCTTGGTTCTGCATTTACCAGATTAGCTCCTCTTTGTCTGGATTTTTCCTCCCACCTCTTAATCAACTTTGGACAGCCTTCAGTTGTGGGTGTATTAACTCTGCATTAAGAGCACCATGGTCTTCTGGGTAGCAAACATTCTCTTGCTACGTGCCCTTCTTGATCACAATTATAGAACCTTACTGGTCCTCTTCCTCTGGTTCTTCCATCTCTCATTCCTCCTCCTCAGCCCCTTGGAGTTTCATTCACTCTATAAGATGGCATGTCCAGTCGTTCTGCCAATGCATCGAGGGCTCTACATTGCTCTGTATTATGCATTGTAGAAGCACAAAATTCATAGTATATATTGTTTGGAACATTAGAATATTTTTTCAAAATTGGACATAGTCGTGGAGGATGACCAATACCTTTGCATATTTCACAGTAGTCGGTTTTGGTTTTATTTTGTTAAGTGGGTAACCTTGGAAAGTGGGGTTTCAGTTCATATAATCCTTGGGTATTTATATGCGAAACTCTCCCAACTGGTGGATCCCCCTGAGTCCCTGTTGCTGAAGTTCCTGCATTTTGTCCTCGCAACCTCGGACATTCTGTGGCCACATGTCCTTCCATCAGGCAATGGGTACACCACACGTTGGGCTTTGCAGGTCGTATCGGTTGAATGTCTTTCAACTTCTTCATTAAACTGGCTATATGATGTTGTAGCCCTAATATGGAAGGGTCTTGTACTACTGCTCCTCCTCTGAACTCTTGTAGATACCCCTCCATAGCTTCTATTTTCATGGCTTTCTCAAGGGAATCTTGTAGGGTATCAATCTTATGTTGCGTCAGTGGAGTTCTTGTCAACGGGAGGAGTGCTTTAATAAACCAATCTCGTTGGTGATTTGGATTGATTGGGTAACTTAGCTTCCCAATCGCATCCTTGAATCTTCTCATCAGGTCCCAAGCAGTTTCTCCTTCCCGCTATTTGATTTCCCACAACTTAGATAATCCCTCTTGATCTGTCTGAGGTAATTTAAATTCTTTGACAAATTCTTTCTTCACATCAACTATTGCTGGGTTTGGATGAGCTTCTGACCATTTAATGAACCAGCGAAGAGCTCTCTCTCGTAGATTAGTCTGGAACTCAATCAACTTAACTGCCTCTGGTGTCTGCCAAGCTCTCCATATTTCTTCACAGAGATACCAGTGTTGCTCCACATCATCATTACCTCTCCCGGAGAATTATAGGTATCAGGTGAACGATCCCGCCACATTTCCTTGTATGGGTGGTACTAAAATAAAACCTCTACTTCCTGGCCGAGAGATTGTACTACCAACACTGTAGCTAGTAGATATCTGTACTATAGACTTAACACTATGCAACTTGCTAAATTCCCCTACCTTAACAAAAATTTTATCAAGTGGATGATAGAGTACCAGGGGAAGGTCATGGCCAGAGCTACTTGAAATTTGGGGAATAGGATTACCTTTGCTTTATGGGTGCCGACCTCTCTCGAAATAGTTTCTCCATCGAAACAAGCATCTCCACATCAGATGTCTCCTCGGGGCGCGCGTCCTCCACATTGGAATTTTTTCCCTTTTCTCTTCGAGCTGGGCTCCTATACACTTGCCTAACTTCCTTAATGGTCCCTCCTATTCTTTGGGATCCCATCGACCTTCCATTTCCTTTGTCATCTATGGTGCCTTTTCCTTGTCCTGTCGATTACTCTCATGCTTCTCAAACTCTTTCATCACCCTTTCCCGCCAATTCTCGGAAATCTACGCCCTCGATGTGCTCGTCGCTCTCTCAATATACTGGAGGGTCCGACATCCATATCCCTATTCCACCTTCTTACTTATTTGTAGCATCTTTCCCTTAGCTACTTCCCCTAGTACTGGAGGTTTAAGTCTCCATCTCAGAACTTTGAAATGCCATCAAGCCCTCATCCACCTTTAAAGCTTTGATCCACAACGGGATTTCCTTCAAAAATTCTCCCCGCAATCTAGACTTGAATATTTCTTTGGCTTTTGTAAAGGATTTGTAACACTTGGTTGTGAATTCCACAATGTATCCTTCCAAGGTAGATTGTACCCAAAAATCAACTGCTTGGGTCAAATCGATATCTACACGATGGAGTGCTACTAGATCCGTGTGCATCCACTTGTGGCATAATCTACGCGATCCTCCTAGGAGTGACTTGATTTCCAGTCTTCGCAACCAATTATAAAGCTCTTCAGGAAACTTTCTCCAGAAAATTTCCTACAGGTCACTTGCAGATTCAGAAAACAGGACCCGATATTTGACAGTCTTTTCCCTCTGTTGTCGAAGCTCCGCTTTTTGCGATATCATGATTATACCACCAACATCGTAGTTCCCTCTTAGAGATCCATGATACCATGATCTAACTCCTAAATGAATTTTCAAGTCCCAACAACTGAACCATTTGTTGGCAAAAAAGGAGGTCTATGGGCAAGACCTAGGTTTAGGGTTGAGGCCAACAAGGTTTCCGTAGTAGTCTAGCACAATGCCGACATTTTCATCCTACTCCAAAGATCATAGTGTCTCACCCGAGGCATGTCGTGACCTTAGTAATATTAGAAGACAAATTAGGTAGAGGACAAACGCAACCATGGAGAACAACTATGGAAACTTGGAAGCAACAAACATATCTCAAATCTTTGTATAAACTATCTCTCATCAAAGCATGTTCAGAAGGCTGAATTAAAATTAAAATTTGGAATACATTCATAGTAAAAAAATGACTATCAATCAACTCATAACATTACACATAGCAGCAACTAGATTTCATTATCAATAACATAATAGCATACATTTAATCCGCAAAGTCTATTACAGTTTGATTCAGTACAGTAGAGTTCTCACAGAGCTCTCCTAAGGCTCTACTTTATCCTATCAAGCTTCCACCACACTGACTAACTCTCGCTCCTCCGCTAGCTGACTGCCTATTTGTTCCTCTGCCAGTGTGACTGTCAGTCCTTCCTCCTTTCCTGTTCTGCTGCTTCCCACTTCTTCTTGATTACTGGGAATTATGTTGATTGTTCTTGTCTCCCATATCTGACATTTTCACTATTCTCCGCAACTTCTGCACCACCTATCTTCTGACTTTCGGCAACCATGACAACTCCCTGTCTACCTTGATTGCATTTTTCCACCTGTCCTCCAACCTTCTGCAACTCAAAACTATTTCTTTTTCAAGCAAAGGCCCCAACACAATTTGAAACCAAATTATAATTTAGTGTGCCAAGAAGTTGAGTTTGAAAATCAAGGTTGCCGCATATACCAGAAAAGTTCTATATCAAAATATATATGCAAATTAAAATTATTTTCAGTTGATGAAAGAAGATGAAAATAAACAATATTTATGGTTCAAAATATCAGAAAATGAGAATCACATAAGAATTGCAGCATGATATTTTTCCCCTCAAGTCTCAAAAAATTACAAAAATAAGGGGCTACACAACAGGGATCTGTATGCAGTTTTAAAGAAAGATATTGCTACGTACTATCAACTGGGAGAAGTGATTTTAGTGGGCGATTTTAATTCTAGAACAACAAATCAACAAGCTAGTATTCTCTGTTGCAAAGAGATCATAATCCTATTTGGCTCACTGAAAAGGAGAATCCCCAATGGATGAAAAGTTCAGAAGATGAAAAAGTTAGCAATAATTTTGGAGAGGAATTTCTTACACTGTGTGGGGCTTTCAACTTAATTATTTGCAATGGTCTGGACATATGGAAAAGGTATAGGAACTTCACTTGCAACACATTCAATGGGGCAAGTGTCGTTGATTATGTGATTTGTTCACAAAAATTGATAGAAAAGATAGATGAAGTTAATATTGGAGACCATAATTGGCACTTAAAATCAGACCATAACCCAATTTATATGAAGTTATCATGGGTAGAAGAAAGGCAACATAAGATAAAAACCCAATGCTCTCGACAATCACTACCAAGGGGAAAAATTCTTCTAACACAAGAAAATTGTACTATCTTCAAGACAATTCTGGAGAGATTAATTCAAAAAAATAAAATTGGTTTCCAAAGCTTCAATAGTCATGATTTAACAAATATAATTCAAAGGGCACTTGAGAAATGAAAAAGAGCAAAAAATAGGAAATAAGAATCAAATTGTTTTCCTGTAAATTCTTGGTTTGATGAGGAATGCAAAATGGCAAGGAGAACCTTGAAAAATACAGGCAAGGAGAAGATGAATTTAAAGTTATATAAGAATATAATAAAAATGAAAAAGATGATTTCATGCAAACAAGGCGAGAAGAGTTAATATATCTAGGAAAGAATAACCCAAAAAATTTCTGGTAGGAACTTCAACCAAGGAAGAAGCAAATTGAAAATAATATTACAGCTAATTAATGGTTTGAATATGAAAGACAACTCTATGAGAAAGAATCAGAGTTTGAGCCTCCCCCGGGGCTCAACACAAATACACAACTCTTCACATTACAGGAGGTGGAGATTGGAATTAAAAAGTTGAAAACAAGAAAGACAAAAGACGTGGTTGAACTTCAAGCAGAGTATCTAAAATTGGGAAGGAACACTCTTGCACCGCACATCATGGAAATATTCAACAAGGATTCCCAAGAGACTGGACAACTAGTCTAGCAATACCCCCTTTTAAAAGTAGAGACATTAATAATCCGTCCACTTATAGAACCATTATGATCAATCCTTTGTTTGCAAATATTTTCGGTAGCATGGTAGAAAATATAATCAGTAAGTGGGCAGAAGTAAAAGAAAAGAGGGCAAAAGGACAAGCAGGGTTTAGGCTGAAGAATTCTACAGTGGATCACAACATCACGTTGAGACATGTTATTGAAAAGGTTAGGGGGGATAAAGAAGAAGTATTCTACTATTTTTTTGATTTCAAAAAGTCATTTAACACAGTCTGTAGAGATAAGTTGTGGCATATAATGGAACAACTTGAAATTATTTTGCATTATAGAGCTGTTGTCCATAGAATTTATTAAGAGGTGAAAGTCAAAATTAGAACCTCAACGGGTATTTCAGAAAGCTTTAGAAGTGACATTGGAGTCAAGCGAGGTTGCCCTCTATCCCCTACTCTTTTTAGTTTCTATATTGATAAAATGGAAGAGTGGCTAAATTTGAAAGGTGGGGATGGTGTTCGGTTGGGGGAGTTTGTGATAAAGCTTCTTTTACATGTTGATGATCTTGTATTGATTTCTAAATCGGCCCATGGATTGCAGATGCACCTATATGCCCTTGAGCATTTTTGTAGAGCAGTGGGGATGCAATTCAATATTAGTAAGCCCAAGATAATGATTTTCTCTAATAAAAGGAAGCAGAGTCAACATATGTTCTTATTTGAAGGCAACATTCTTGAAGAAGTAAATGAGTACAAATACCTCGAGATTGATTTCAACAATAAACTTAATTGGGAGGACTAAATAAAGAAGAGAATCTTAGGAGGGTGGAAAGCATTATATTCTCTTCAAAACAGATGTAGAGAGGCAAAGTTATGGGATTGGAAAACAATTAAAGTTCTTTTTGGACTCCTATTTTGTCCAGTGATGCTTTATGGGTGTGAATTGTGGGCTAGCAGCACCCTTGTCTCAAAATGGAAGCAAATTGAGAAAATCAAAAAACACTTGATCATGAGCAAGTTCAAAATAAAAAGTTTGGTACCTTATGAGATAATGTTGAGTGAAATAGGGGCAACTCCCATTGAATAAATTGCTATGGTGCGAATCATAAGATATATAAAAAGAATTGAGCAAATGGGAGTAGGTAGATGGCCTAATGTTATCTCCAAGGAAGGCATGAGTGAAAGAAAGAAAACATGGATGAGACAAAATTACACATGGATGAAAAAATGTAATATATACCTCAATGCTTGTCCCACAAATAGCAAGGAGCTAAACAATTTTGTTATGGAGAAGTTTCATAAACAGGTATGGGGAAAAGAGTTGGGTAGAAAGAAGAAGTACTACATTGAAGAATTCAACCCTATGTATGATCTTCAACAAAAAGAGTAAATTGGAGCTAACATTCCGTGGAGGGAAAAGGTTCTTATTGCTCAATTAAGAACCAACTCGCATCATCTTCGATGTGAAACAAGACGATGGAAAAAGGCCTAAAGAAGCTTGGTAAGAATGAGTGTGTACATTTTGCACGCCTGGGGCAGCGGAATCGGAAAAATATTTCATTTTGGAATGTGATGCGTTCAAATACATCATAGAAAATTATGGGAATATGTTAGCATCAGTTTCTTGGCATTTTCTTTTCAGCGATGAGATTGTTGGAAGGTTGGGCCAACTCATCATTAATTTGAATAAGAAAAGAACTTAAATGAAAAAGGTGAAAAACGGGGAACTCATAGTCCCATAGACTATTTTTAGTCTTGTGGACATTAAAATTTCATTTCATTTAGACTTAAATTCTTGAGAGACACTCCTTAATTGTGACTAGATTAGACATAGAGAGCACCAAGATTCTAACAATGAATACTAGGGTTTCTAGATAGGAGATCAAAGATGCAAATTCCCAAACTAAATCAGGACCTTTGAACCTAATCTCAACATAAATAAAATATTATGCCATAAAAATCCCACAACAATTCTGCCAAACTAACTCCATTGATTCAAATGCACACACCTTGAAGAATGTCTACATGTGAATAAAGGTGGAAGGTCTTATCGACCCCTCATTCACTTCAAATACTCCATTATTCATGGGCTTCAATGATTTGCAACAAACTCATCTATATTGAACTATAGATTTTACTTACTTGTACAATCAAACATATAATGTTTAATGTTTTGGAATTATTCTTACAACTTGAGTGACAAGAAGACTTTTGGGAGGGTGTCAATGAACTAGCAACCATTAGTTAAAGCTTTCTTGTTATAAAGGTGTCACATCCCATAGTAATAAATAATAAATAATAATAATAACAAAATAAATGAAAAAATATTAATATTTAAATAAATAAAACAATAAATAATAAAAAAAGAAAGATAATAATACTAAATAAATAATAAATAACGAATAAAAGAGAATAATAGTAAATAAATACAATAATAAATAATAAAATAAAGTTTTGAATAGATATATACAAAAAAAACTAGAAAAAAAAAAAAAAACAAAAACAAAACAAAACAAAACAAAATTGGCATATTGACACATAGATTGTGTGCACGCAGATCCCTTTCCAATCCCCTTCGTTCTTTCAGAAGGATAACAATGAGAGACAAAGGAGTCACTAGCAGTAGTAGTTTATTGAGGACTTGGGGGTGTCCAACTGTAGAATGATTATATGATGTCGAGCCTACGGTTGGGTGGAGAATCGTCCCCAAAACTTTGTTGTGGTCAGTGGGATTCAAGTAGTGCGACAACACTTTAATTGACAGTAAGACATATCTTCACTCTATAGGTAATTATTCGTTGCTTATGGTTTTCAAATTTTTTGTGCTAAAATCAATTAAATATTGTGTGTCAATTATTCATAACATCATTTGATGTAATTAGTTTGTATATTTTAATTTCTAGTCATTACATATGATATCATAGCAAGATTCCAAAACTAAAATCCTTTAAGTTTCTTTAACTAAATATTTGTATTTTATACTTGAAAATCACAATAATTTTTATTTTATTTTATTTTATTTGGAAAAACTTACTCAATATATATATATATATATATATATATATATATATATATATATATATATATATATTTCAAATAAAATATGATGGTAGTTATACCATTACAACAAAAATATTATATATTGATAAAATTAGAAGGAACAAAATATATATATATTCTTTTAACACGAATACTTAAAAAACAATTTTTTTTTTCTCATATATATATATATATATATATGCTTTTCCTTTAATACGAATACCCAAAAGTCTTATAGAGTCTTTTGTAAATCCATGAAATATGTATATATCACATGTAAAGTAAGTTTTTTTTATTACTAGTAGTCATGTAGAAACCGAGTGGTTCATTGTGCATTTTGACCTTATGATTTTTTTTACTTGTGGTTGGATTTTTAGATACAAACTTTGGTATTCTTGAAAATATCTTTATGCTAAAATAACCTAGATGCCATGAAAAATGGTGATTTCCAAGTTGACTTTGGAAAGTATGGATAGGCAATGGAGGAATTTGCTTCCAAACGTCGTACTGACATGTCGCAGCTCTATAGCCCAACAGTTTGGAAGAAAACAATACTCTAAGGATTATTAACCTGATTAAATCACAATAAAATTTAGGCAATTAACCCAAAAAAAAAAGTTACGTAGCTCTATAATAACGTGTTACAATTTGTTCCTATCATAATCGTTTTGTTGCATTAGTCATTGGTGGTATCCTCCTAATATTTATTTAGGTGCTTATGTGTGCTGACCATATTCAATATTCTTCCCGCTTAAAATTTACTAGTTTTCTTGTTGAGATAATTTCCTTAAATTAATAGAATTATTAATGTTTAACATTCAAAGAACTTGATATGGTAAGTTGTGGATCCTTATAAGATATTTAAGATTTGTGGTGTTGTATTTTGTGGATATCAAAATATATGGTTATTCGATTTCAAAGTGCTGAAAATATGCAAGGATAAATTTTCATTTCATTTAATATAACATTGTGGAAATATGTGACATATGTATTAGGCTGTAACATTAAATATTTTTCATATTAGAGTTTGTAATATATAAACATATAACAAAATAATGTTATAAATGTGTATGGTTTTGAATTATATTTTAAAAGGCAATATAAGATGCAGTAGTTGGTAAGTTTCTTATTTTATATTATGACATTATTATTAAATTTAATATATAAAGTGTGAGATAAAAGAAATTTATGACTTTAAAATATAGGCATGAACTAAATGAAGTTATAGTAAATTCATAGTCATAATTGACTTGCAAGATAATGATACAAAAGAAGCAAAGCAGTTTATTAGTTGTGCTAGGAATTGGAGGAAGATATCAAGCACACCAAGAATATGAAAAAAATGAGATGATAATGGTATTCATAATTCTTAAAAAATCAAAATTTAAACCAAAGATAGTATTTGAATATCCCCAATAGTAAAGGGAAAGAATCCTTAGTCCAACTGGAATAAATGATAATTTATGATAAAAGAGATGATATGTGGTATAGAGTCATCAACATAATGGGCTTAAGGGTCCATAACACACTGGGAATTACATTGAGAAAACAAGGATAATGCATTGTATTAATAGATCATTATTCTAGAAACAACTCATTGATATCTTATTATTGCAAAAAGAAGAAGTTATGCGAAAGTTCATTCTCAAGCAAGTGGACTTCCAAAGTAATCCTTTAGTTGTAATGTTTTTGTGTTTATTGGAAGTGTTTAATTTTGGACCATGATGTGATCAGGAAAATCAGCACACAACCAACTAAAATTAGATATGGAGAGGCATATTCAGATGGAAATTTTAGGAAAAACTAAAACATAGAGAATGCATAATAAATTTGATAAATTGGATGAAAAGAGGCGGAGTATCCAATAAATGAAGGAAATCTTATAAGTTGATTCCACGTTGATTCCCATTGATAGTGATACATGACCAAGAAAGATACCTCATGAAGGAAGGTAAAAGTATGAATTTTCATTTTTCTAATGATGATAACCAACATGGAAGGATGAAATGAACATAAAAGAATAATATATATAGGTACTTAAGGTGAGTGAATGGCAGTCACAAATAAGTATAAGGAATCAGCAAGAAGTAATAGCCTATCCTAGAATAGGATGGAAGAGTTTGGATTTGGAGACAAATCATGGTTAAGTAACTTAGCACTCTTGAGATATTTGTGAACAAATAATATTGTGGAAAATGATCGAGAAATCACATAATTATTTCTATACATGAAAATGATAAATATCACTATAATCTCTAAATAAGGACAATGTCTATTAGGGAGTAAATTTTATCAATCAACTATTGATGATGGGATAATGATGCCATTTTAAGGTTGTAGGAAGAACGATAAAATTATATTACAGTGGTAATAAACCCATGAATGCCTATATTATTGGAATAAAGAAGATAAAAATAGAAACTGGGAAGATTCTACCAATGGAGAAAGGGGAAATGCCTTAGAATAAAGATAATATTTTTCAGGGTAAGTCCAAGATTAGTGATAGTCAAGCAGGTGTTAATATGAATACCAAAAATATGAAATTTTAGGATCAGAGTAGCTAATTAAATCTCATACAATTATTTAAGGCATATAATATTAAAGTGTGAAAATAACTATGAAAATGAAATAATGTCCAATGCCAATTTATGTGATAATACGACGGGGTCTCGCTCTCACGTAGCAAGTTCTCTTAAGGATATGGATGAATGGATGGATAAGGATGATTGGTGGTGATGCAATATATAATTTTTAAGTGTCAATATATAATGTTATGAACACTTGTAATTGATGAGGATTGACAAGTGATAGAATGAGAAAATGTTTTTGGCAAAGTAGATACATTTTGAGATCAGTTGAGGCTTCAAGATTAATGAGAAAATAATTATTGGGAAGAGTAGGAATTTGGTATGCCATTGATGAGATATGTATTTGTATTAAATGAGTCAATGTATCGGAAATGAAAAAATAATCTTAGCAATGATGGTAATGCCAATAATAGCTTAAATAGAGATTAGAGCTCTAGATGGTGAAACTTGCTAGCAAAGAGACATTATCAAACTATAGCATACTTATAGTGTGGCTATGTCTATCATGTAAATTGTGAACTTTCTTATTGAAAGAAGAGGACATGATTATTGAGAGCAATTGTCATCTTGTTGATAACACAACATTGATAGTATTAATGAGATAACCTAGATCCTAAATGGACGTTTAATAATCTTATTTCATAGTTGGTATTCATTGTTTATACAAGTAAATGATTTTTTTTTTATGAATCATGATAAGAATTCTTATAGTGTATTATTTCTCTATATCTTATATGTATTAAGATGATTCACATATTTATGGTGTTATGATATGAGGTTATATATGTTGAGAAATCAATATACTAGTAGATTATGGTTGATTCCTCTTACTTGATAATTACTTGTGAGTGTTCATTGGATTTTATTACTTTATTATGTATTCTTCATCAAGCAATTACCAAAATATAAAGTGCATGAATATCACAAAAGAAAAAGAACATAATATGTAGGCTCCAAGCCAGGGAAAAACCCCACAATGGGCAAAACCCAAACAACTTCTCTTCTTATAGAATCATATCAAAGTGAGACATCCAAGACCTAATACCAATACCAAGACCTCCACAAAGAACAAAGTCATCCCTCCTTTAGATATTCTCCAATCCAAACAAAGTAAACAAGCATCAAAGTTGGTCAAACCTCTTTAAGTCAGAATTTCATACTTGCAGCTTCACAGAGTTGCCCCAACACCTTCACACGTGTGAACATAAATAGAATTTTGGCCCTGTATTTCACTTATTTTCCCCAAAATCTTTGCATGTGTGAACAAAAACAAGAAAAAAATTGAGTTTTCTTCTTTCCTTAGATTTTTCTTCTCTCTCCTTGGCCTTATCTCTATTTCTTCTTCTTTCCTGCACATAAATTCATGAGTCTGTGTGAGTGATAAAATGAGGCCAAATTATCTTCCTATTATAATTTTCCAGGAGGTATAATAGGTACCTATTCAAGGTAGACTTGGTCTTGAGGTGTCTAAATGACTCTTTTTTACTCAAAATAAAAATTTCATTTTTACTACAAATAGTCCAAATGAGACTTTGACACATGACAAGTTTTCATTTAGACTCAACAAACCCTAGAAGCATGAACAACATGCTTTGACTAGAATAATAACAATAATAATAATAAAATGCATTTTTGTTCTTTTTTCTTTTACATGAAATACAAATTGATACAAGTACAATGATAATTATGAAAATTGAACCTAGCTACATTTTCAAAAATATTGACATGTGGTTCCTTTTATTATGTGATGTCACGATATATCTTTGATGCATATATGTTGATGTTATAACTTATGGTGGTATTTCATGATGTGAAGCATGTGGTTATTGCATCCAAATTTTATGAAATGCACGAGCATGCAGTTTTTACTATTTAGAACATTGTGATAACTATGATGTTATGTTCTCATGATGTGACATATTTCTTATTTTCTATGAGCTTATGATTATAACCAATGCATTGGCTGCATGTTGAGATGTGGTGATTAACAAGAAATCCACGAATGGGTCGAGAGGGTCGGTTTAATTGATGATCTCGTGGGAGCCCATACCTACGAGGGAGAATATGTAACACCATATGGGTTGGGGATAGACTCAATCAACACTAAATATGCTTGTGTTTTTTTTCCCTGTATATATCCTCATGGATAGCTATTGAGTGGCTATGGGACCATTGTGAGGAGGTAAAGCTCCTGATATTGGAGGGATGTTGAAGTCCAGAGGTGTATGTAGGACTTTAATTCCTGAGGTTGTGCACCTTAGTGAGTTCTGGAGGGAGTTGGGCCAACCTTTCAAGATGCTTGGAGTAATACCACTTGGAGTACAATAGTATTAGGCTAGATCTATGCCTTAAGGTAGATGAGGTTTGAGCCTTGGGGTTATGGTATGGATCGATGAGGCTTTATGCCTCGTTCCAGAAGTTGGGAAAGAGGCTTAAGTTTCATTAATATTTCTTTGATGCTGTGATGTAACTTTCGATGCCTACTAGTATACTAGTTCAAAAAAGGGTGCTAGGAAAACGTGGGGTAATAAATAGATAGGTAAATGATTAAACTTAACTTTGGGATGAAGTTACTTAAAAGAGGGGGAGTATGTAACGCTCTGTATTAATAAATAATTAAATAATAATAATAATAATATAGATAATAGCAATATATAAATAAATAAAACAATAAATAATAAATAAATATAATAATAATAAATAAATAATAAATAACCAAGAAAAAATAATAATAGTAAATAAATATAATAATAAATAATAAATTGAAGTTTTTAATAGATGTATATAGAAATAAACTATAGAAATAGTGATAATAAGTAAAGTTGAAAAAAAGAAGTAAAAATGAGTAAAATAAGCAAGAGTTTAATTAAGAAAAAGATTGAGTTAAGTAAAACTTAAGAAAAATAAATAAAGGTTGGAATGTTGACACATGGATTGTGTGCACGCGGATCCCTTTCCAATCCCCTATCATTTATTAGATGAAAAGGGAGATGAGAAGCCTTCATTATTTTGGGAGGATAATATGTAGAGACAAAGAAGCCACTGAAAATAGTAGTTTATTTAGGGCTCATGAGTGGCCAGTTGTAGAAATATTTTGTGCTGTTGAGCCTATGGTTGGGTAGAGATTCATCCCCATAAATTTATTGTATTCAGTGGGATTCAAGTAGTGTGAAGACATTGTAATCGAAACTAAGACATATCTTATCTCTGCAGGAAAGTATTCGTTGCTCATGGTTTTTGAAAACTATATGCTAAAATCAATTAAATATTTTGTTTCAATTATTCATAACATCTTTTGATGTAATTAGTTTGTATATTTTAAGTTCAGGTCATTGCAAAAGGAAATTACTAGACTGGAAAATAGGGAAGGAGGTAGAGTGAGGATTGGAGAAGACCCATGGATGTAATGTAAAAGAAATTGCAGACTATCAAATCTATTAAAAAAATTTGTGTTGGACATGGATTTTAATAACATCGTAAATGTAATAAATACTACATCAAATTATAATTAGAATCAAGGCTTGAAAATAGAGATATAGTCAGATGTATAAGGTGAAAATACAAAGGAATGGAACAACTATGTTTTAAATATCAAACTTAATGCAATCAAACTAAAAGACAAGGAGGACAAAATTTTTTGGTAAAAAAATAAACTACAATAAATTACACAACAAAGTTAAGCTAAGAGGTTATGATTTGGATTGGATAATTATATTGTTTTTCATCCATCTCGATGCATTTGGAGTAGAAAAAGTGGAGGAATAAACTCACAGGATCGTTTTTACCAACGAGACTCAGTTTGGCAAAACAGGTTCTAAAACATTTCGAGAGCGTTTTGAGGAATCAAACAACATTTTTTTAGGGAAAAAATTTATCGTTATTCTACGGAAATCAAACCTATGGATAGATAAGTTTCCCTAAGTGTGGTGGATAAATAGATAAGAGAAGAACACCTACTTGTGATCCTTCGTTATTCTTCGTCTCCCTTTTGTCACTTCTGTCACTCTTAATCGAACTGAACTCGCTTGATTGGTACATGCAATTGCTAACAAAAGACAGAAAATAACATAAAGGCATATGATCTATTCATATTAATCAAACTGAATTGGTTGCATTTGAAAATATATATATAAAAGCATGAACACATGTATTAGGAAAGGAACAAATCTCTTTATTATAAGGTAGAAGGAGAAGTTACAACCAGTTGGATCGATTCAACTGGACTTCAAGCAGTGAAACTTTCCTAGATAAAAACCAACAATGGGATGACTTGTTTAGGGCAATTAACAATTGATTTAGAGTATGATAGACCCTAATTTGTACTGATCTGAGTTTCGGGAGTGATGCCCAAATTGACCTGTAACAACTGCCCCCTAAAGAATGAAGTCAAAAATGATATTGTTGAGTGATATGCTTTACGATGTGATGAGTAGGATCTTAAGCGAACGGTGACCTACATCAATTACAATACATTACATCATGATATCTTTTATTTTGGACATGAATTGATGAGGGAGGCTTACCCATACTCAGCACATAAACTATCATAACATCAGAAAGTCGTCTACAGATATAGACTCATGATAGGATGACTATCTATATAAATCCATCGTACGGATGATGTGGTAAAACTCCTAAAATTGCAGCTCGGATGGATGAAACTAGATTCAGGGTCTTCTATCTCATTCACTCGATCGCTCAAGTGCGAGTCTAATGATGTGAATATGTGATCTGAAGTCGAACATGGGAAGACATCGTCTGATTACCATCCAATGATGTAAGTCGTTAACATACGCAAGAGAAACCACTAATGATGATAATGGCTCTTACGGTACTGCAGTATAGTCTACATGGTGTTAATAGATTATTTAATGTCGAACACCATACAAAGTCTTTCAGTTGAAGGCCAGTGATTTCAACCTATCGTCGAAAGCAAGAAACTTTCCATTGATGTATGTAAGCTTCAAGGTATTAAAAGGGTGTTTCTAAGTCAAATTCTTGGATGATGAGTTGATGTTGACAAGAAGCGACTCATCGCAGGAGGGCCTTGATGTATCCCCCATCAACGACATGAAACGAGAGTAATGATTTCAAAGACAGGAAGTAATTGATGAAGTAAATGTTCCAGGATGGTGGTCATGAAATGAAGGCTTATGAGTATTGCAAAGGATGAGGTATTACTGAGTGACTTCTCTTGAACATATTAACGACACTAAATAAGTTGGCAACATTGACCCAAAACCAAAGTGATGGATGGTGTGATAGACAAAGTCTGTCGCTATTTAATGTTTTAACGAGTCTAACAACAGTGAAAACTCAATCCTTTTTCTGTTTAGAGAGTTTTAAAAAGGGACAAAAAGAAAACTCCACAAGTTATTTTTTGTAAATTTGTCCCTCAGATCCGAAAAAGCGTAAAATAATACCTGAGAGAACCTCCTAGCCATGTTTTACTAGGGTGTTCCTTTTTCGTAAATAATATATCCTATTCTAGAAAAGGGTTAAAATTATACTGAGTAGATGTCATTTCAGTTCCTTTTACGAGATCGAAAGGAGAAGTGCTCGATAATATTTTCATGTTTTGGGAGTCTGAAAATACCTAAAAGAGGACTCCATGGTTTCTATTTTTCGTAATTTTTAACGAATTCAAAAAAGTGATAAAAAGTGGACTCATATGGATGACTTTAAATTTAATTAATGAGCAGGAAAAGACAAAAAGAACTCGCAATTTTCATGTACGTTTTACGAGCATGAAAAGAATAGCAAAAGAAGCTTGAGATTTTCATGAATTTAACGAGTCTTGAAAATAATAACTGAAATGGACTCGAGCTGGGTTTCACTTTTATACAAGCTTTAAATAGAGGAAAAATATGCTTGAAAGTAGTTTCAATGCCCCCCAAGAGTAACCTTTAAGAGCACATACCCCCCTAGCTTCATTTCATTCAACTAAGTAGACTATTGGTTACTAATAGTTGGATGGAATGAAGGGTCATTTACGAGATCATATAAAAGACTCGACTTAATTAGGAGAGGATTTGTTTCATTTTTCAATGAGCTTGACACAGGAAAAGAACTATGTTCATGGAACCTTGTTTCATTTTTTAACGAGCTTGACATAAGCAAAGGAACTATTCTCATAGGAACTTGTTTCATTTTTTAACGAGGTTGACACATTAAAAGAACCATCATCATGAAATGATTCAATTTTTAATGAGGTTGAAACAGTAAAAGAACTATCCTTAAGAAATCAACGATTGTAGGGTGATATAGTTCAGTTGGAATATCTTTAATGCAATTTGGAATTTGGGATCGGTGATGAGAATCTACCCATGGTTCTTCTTCCGGAATCATGGATTCCATAATTCTCTCATTAGTTGAGAATATATGTGAAAAAGGATCAGAAGAAGTACCATAATCCAAAGAGCGGTCGATCCAAACAGTCAGTGACAAAGGATCAAGATTGGTTGCATAAGCCAAAAATATTTATTTCTATGAGAGCTTGAGTGGACTTAGCGGCATATTTTAACCCAACCTATCTATCTCGGAATCATTGGTAACCTTCCATAAATTAGATGAAGTGGAAGATATCATATTACATGTTTCTATTTTTGCTATTTCTGTCGATGTCACATGTGACGGTAACGAAAAGGTGCCCATTAGGGAAGAATCTTTAAAGAGTCCTACACCAATATTATGAAGAGATGGCATGGGTTCGTGAATAGACGGAACACTTCCAATTTCCAAGGAAACAGAGGCGAAGAAGGCGAGTTGATCGATGACTGTGATGTTTCCCTTATGGGGGAAGGCAACCGCGCGAAAGTAAGTAGATACAACCGCAACCATAGCGTAAACCCAAGATATTCCAAGTAATATATTGTAGTCTAGGGGTTCGTCAATGACCTCAACTTCAATAGTAACAATTTTTCCCCCTAGTTCGAGTTGCAGGTTACTGATAATTCGACAAGGCTTATATGTATGACCGTCAAAATCTTTCAACGTCGTAGATGATTGTGATAAAGGTGGCGATCCAAGTGACTTCCAACAACTCATAGACATGATACAAGTAGATGCACCTTGATCAATAATATTATGATGAATGAGGCAATTCAGGACATTTACTTGAATCAAAAATGTTAATTGTATTGGAAATTATGGCACATAGCCTGCATGGTTCAAGACTACAAGATTAGAATCCATCGAGTAGATTCCACCAATTGTCGAAAAGAAAGTGTGCTTTTGGGAGGGACAATTCTGAAGGACCTCAAGCATCGACATAGCAGAAGGTAATTGAGCCATATCTTCGACTATGTTATAATTTTTAGTTTCACGAGCTCGAGGGTTGAAATTTGAATTATGAATGACTCCCTTTGATGGCTTTATTTTTTAACTCAGTAATAATAAGCAGCATAATTGAATTAGATGAAGTCGAAGTCTAAGTCGAAGTAGTAGATTGATCTGTAGCCTAACCATTTGATGATGAAATAGGATTATTGTAATGTTTACTTCGTGTGGACACCAAAACATTAGTTTTGGGCTTAGTGGTAGATAACATAACCACCTTTGAACTAGAAGCGGGATCCGTAGAAACCATATGTGTTTCTGGGTTCGGAAAAGGGTTTGTGAACATTGAAAATGTGGGAGAAGTCTTAAGAAGTTTCGATAATTCTGAGTGGTGAGGACAATATCGCGTAGAATTTTCCTCATTACATATTAAACAAGGGTAACGAGGTTTCCAAGAAGTACCGGGTAAATTTCTTAGTTTCTTTATTTTAGTCAAACTATAAAATAAAATAAATAATAATAATAATAATAATAATAAAATATACAATTATTAATTAATGCATTTTAATTTTCTTGTTTGAGTCAAACTAGCCGTTATTTACAATGGCTAGCTGGAGTGTTCCCTTTATATATTTAAATTGGTTCATTGATTAGATTTTTCATCTTGTCCTGATGATGAACCACACTGGTTGGTTCGAAATGCGTCGGCAATATATTCTTTGATGTGATTATCACCGAAAAATGTTATATACAATTTATGGATCACAGAAGCCAAATTCATAATAAAGTACCGGGTGTATCAGATGATTTTTCCTGCTGGGTTGAATTTTGTTTTTCCTTATCTTTCCATTTCTTCTTACTTTCGGGTTTCTTTTCACTTTTTCCCTTGTCATATGACGCGACATGTATTTTGGAAGAAGATGCAGGATCATATGCAATAGGGGTTTGATTAGACACAACAAGTGTGGAAACAGATGGTCGACTTGTTGGTTGAGTGCTAGCAGAACCAATCACATCGTTGCCGGCATGAGTGTTCTTACCAGATTGAGAAGGAGGAATAGTAAAATTTGGTCGCAGTGCATTCATAATATTTTCATAGAGCGTGCTAGACTGAGTATAAATCAAATCTAGATATTTGGCATGAGCAATTAATTTCTCTTCAGTGACAACATCGCCTTTAGCCACGTCCTTGTTGATAGATGGAAATAAGGAATTTATAAACCACTCAGCTAAAATCTGATCCAGAACAAAAGTTTTAACGATTCGACGATGACGCCACTCATGAATGTGATCTGATATGTGAGTAGTAGTCGTTTGTTTAAAGTTGGTCAATATTTCCGTTCTAGTTTCATATCTGATGGGTAACTGGAAGTGGGTTAGAAAAGTAGTGGCTAAAGTTGTGAAGTTATTGAAATAAGCTTGTGGTAATTCAATATACCATTTTTCAGCCGGACCAGTGAGCGTTTGTTGGAAAAGACAGAGTCTAACAGAATCATCATTCAAGTATTTTGAGGAACACCTTAAATGATAATTCATAATGTGCGGAGATGGATATTCTCCAGAGTTTCCATTGAATTTCGGAATATCATAGGGTAATTTATGAGAAATCACTAGCCACTAAGGTAAATAATGAATGTGATCATTAGTGATCCGGTTTAAATCAGGTAACTCTAGTGTTGTAACAAATGAAAATTTTCAAAGGCTTCTTGTTCAAGTATTGGAGATCTCAGGCAGAATGGCGATTAGGGTTCTGTTTCTTTCCACTCAGGCGGCCGCTCTCTCCTCTGGACCCCTCGCGCTGCAACTGCTTGGAAGCCCATCTCCAGGTTCCTCTGTATCGGAAGCCCCTTTCTCTGTGCTGCTCGCTCAGTTTTATCACTGTCCTGTAGCCCTGAAGCTGCTATCGCTACCAATAGATCGACGACAGCGTGTTCAGCTCTTCGGAAGCCCCTTTCACTCCTCGGTGGCATTGCATGAGGATTCCCTCGATTGTTCTCAAGCTCCAAGACCTCTGGACAAGCACGAAGAGTCGGACCTTCTCATTTCTCAGCACGTAGGTAGCAGTGCAGGGTTCTGCTTGCTGTGGAAGAACACGTCGCCCTTCTACTGCTCTATCTCCCTGTCCTCTGGTTCGGATCTGAGATGGAGCGTATGTCTCCCTTCGCAGGAGAAATGTTCTCCCCAACAGCTCCCAGCCAGACTTACTCTTGGAGACGTCAAAGACCCTAACTCTGTGTCAATACAACAGACATCTAGGATCTACTCTACCTCCTATCAGATCCAAATTTCACAACCCTCAGGCAAGACCATTTTGCATTGGGTTTTCTCCTCAGATCTGGTGCGGACTCTCAAACTAAATCTAGAACACCGGATTGGGATTCCCTCAACCCTTCAGAGACTTCTCTTTCGAGGTAAACAACTTGAATATTTTATGTCCCTCTCTACTTACAACATTAATAAGAATGACTCTTTAGTGCTAACCCTTCGTTTGAGAGGTGGTGCTGTTGGGCAGTCTTCTTCTGCCCCTTCCTTCTCATACAAATATACGGTTCACTCTGAGCACCCCAAACCCCCTGAAGCCCTTAAACCAAAGCCTTTTTTGGTTGAAAAGCTTGAGGAGGTGCCCTTTGTTGAGTTTACCCATTCATAAATCGCAAATGATCTTCAAAAATTTGCAGAAAGAGCCATCATATGCAGATTTAATGGACTGTGGCTGCGCTCAAAGGAACTCTATGATTGGATCCATGCTAACTGGACTCACCATTGCAAAGTCAACTTCTGTTCAAAAGGATATTTCATAGTTCTGTTTGATAATATTAAGCATTATGAAAAGGCTATAGAAGAAGGTCCCTGGTTCATGGGAACTGCAGGGCTCTTCTTAACTCCATGGTTCCCAGATTTTTACCCTGCAACTGCTGTCATCACCAGGACACCTGTCTGGATCAGGCTTCCCAACTTACCAGCGCATCTATGGCATATTAGAGTCTATAAAGCGATAGGAAACACCTTGGGCAGTTTTCTGATGCGAGATTATTGGCGGGAAAACAAAGGTCTTTACACATATGCCAGAATATGTGTGGAACTCGATTTAAGCAAGGGACTTCCAGACCAAATCAATCTCAAGATAAACGACTTTGTTTGGACTCAGTCACTGGATTATGAGAATATTGCCTTCTGTTTCCGACATTGTCACCAAATAGGGCATCTGCAGAAATCATGCCCAGCTCTCCCGGTAAAACAGAAAAAGGCGAACAACTCCAAGCCCCAAATCCAAACAATGGGCTCCATACTCTCCGCCACCTGCAGCAGACTCTGATTCCTCTTGCTCAAAAGATGATGGAAGTGATGCAGAATCAGATCAGAATCAGACAATGGACATTTCCACCGATGCTCCTTCGCATCCTCCCGATACTGCCGTCGCTCAGAAGCGCTCCCATGTGACCTCCTCTTCTGACTCAGATAAGGAGATCCCCCCTTTGGAGAACTCCGCTCTTCAAGTTGTTTTAGCTCATTCACCCCAGGATGGATGGGTTAAAGTTAGTAAAAAGAAAGGGAAAAGGCTTCGTGTAGAGGCCTCTGCCCACTCTGGGTAGTTTTCGGTATTTTTTCCATCCATTCTTTTCTTGTAATTCCTTGCTTGTTTCTTTCCTTCTCCAGGACCGAGGTTGATAGTTCTATCATTTCCGGTTGCTGGTTTTCTGCTTCTCTTGATTGTAACATCATCTTGTACCATATTTTTTCTTAATAGAATCAGTCTTATTCAGAAAAAAAAAAACAAATGACAATTTTCAGTTTAGATCAGGTTGAGCATAACCAATGTAAGATGGAATTATCTTAGCAATAGGCCGTTGTGCACCAGTATAAAGAATCTGCTTCTGGTGACCCTGATAGGGGTAAGTTTGTTGAACAAGCCCTTGATAGGCATGTTGACCAGAACCTGGATAAGCTTTCAGTTGACCAAACCCAGGATAGGCTTGTTGAATAAGTCCAAGATACATTTGATACTGTTGGAATGGTTTTTGTGGCTGCAATGGTATTTGATAATACGGTTGTTTCCCGCCAGGATAAGTTGGACCAGTTTTTGAATAGACTGGACCAGTAGAAACTTGAGACAAGGGTAAACTAGCATGTGGTTGTGAAATTCCCGATGTAGACGATTGTTGTAAACCAACCTGGGAAGACAGAGTCTAATGTGAAACCGCACAGTGAGAGTATCCCCTTATACTTTTCATACTAGAACACCGCCTGATATACTCTAGGTATGTGAATGAGCTCTGATATACCTACGTACGTGGGATGAGGTATCACACTCAGCTAGGTATCATAGACAGCTGCTATTTTTTATGACGTCGAAACATGTCTCTAGCCTAGACCTCTAAATGTTATCGTTAAGTGACAATTCTCCCTTAGGTTAATTGAGATAAATTTTAAGTTGAATTTGCTTAGAAATTTGCCTCTTAGGTTCACTGCGTGATGTATTTGAAATTCCTAGAATGCAACAAAGATGATAAGCATTCGTTTCAATTCAATTTCAACAATGAAAACCTTAGCTACAAGGGATAGAGCAATCAAATTGTAAGCAATAATTAATGATCACATCTAAATGCAAATTCCCGAAATATTCCTATGCAACACTCACAAAACCTATATGAAAATGCATGTTTTTCTTTTCAATTTCTTTTAATTGTGAATGAACGAAAAAGAAACTAAGATGCACAAACAATCAATCAATACTTTCTAGAGAAACGAAGACTAGAACGACAATTCCTCTTTCAAAAATAAATAAATGATCAAACATAAAATTTAAACTTTGGAGCTATTTAGACAATGATAAATAAAAAAGAAGAAACATTGAACAAATAGACATCCAAAATGAGCAAGGTTAGTAGAAGCAATCTGGACTCTAGAGGTAATCAGACACTTGAAAACTCAACAAACAAGACACTGAACTGGATGGAAAAAGACAAAAATATGATGAATTTTGGTTGGTCATAGGAGCAATGCACCCCTGAGTGGGAGACAGTGCGATGCAGAGCACTGTCTCTAACCCAACAGTGCTTTGCAGAGCATTATGTCAAGACCAACAGTGCATTGGTGCTAGAGGAATCTCAAAAATAGGCATGCAAACACACTTATTTCACCAAAACACATTAAAATTACTATAATGAAACAAGTAAAGTCTATTAGAGGCTGAAAAATAATGATAAAACCACCGGGGATGATCAATAGTTCCCCAGTGGAGTTGCCAATTTGTTTTACATAAATAAAAACTACGAATAGATAAGTTTCCCTAAGTGTGGTGGACGCACTTAGAACAACAGATGAAAGTCAATTGAATTATTCCTTAAGATAAACAGATCAGAGAAGAACAAATAATTTTGATCCTTCTCTATTCTTCATCTCCCTTTTTTCACTTCCGTCACTCTCAATCTAACTGAACTCACTTGATCGGTACCAGCAATTGCTAACAAAAGACAGAAAACGACATAAATGCATATGATCTATTCATCTTAATCAAACTAAATCAATTTCATTTGAATATATATATATATATATATATATATATATATATAATCATGAACACATGTATTAGAAAGGAACAAGTCTCTTTATTATAAGGTAGAAGGAGAAGTTACAACTAGTTGGATCGATTCGATGTCAAATCACTCCAGCTTCAGTCCTATCCTCATCACATCAGCAACATCACTCCAACAACATAACATTACTTGCAAACAATACCTCAAAGAGCTATAATCTTACCAGCATAACTCTACAAATTCAAACTCTTTCTCCCTTGTGCACTATGATCAATGCTCAAATTATAAGAAATGAGGGTAGTTTGGAATTAATTGGTCATTGAATGGCTTTTCCATAAATGGATGAGGACTTTTCCTTGTTCAATGGGATAGTAGGATAAGTGGTTTAATGGCTCCATGTTGTTCATATTCGAATTTATCAAATATTATGATAGCTGGAACAACTTCTAGAAGCCACTAGAAAGTGGGAAGATTCCTGGAATCCTTTGAACAATTCGCTCCTAGTCGTCCAACGCATTGTTAAGTGGACCTAGGTGCTCTGCAACGCTGCATTTCATGGGAGTAAGTGTTGTGCAAAGCACTTACTGTAGTCTAGGGGTGTGTTGGTGGCTCAATGAAACATTTCAACTGTACTTCAAGCAGTTAAACTTTCATGGATAAAAACCAACAATGGGATGACTTGCTTATGGAAAATAGCAACTGATTTAGAGTATGATAGACCCTAATTTGTACTGATATGAGTTTTGGGAGTGATGCCCAAAATGACCTGTACCAACCATCTTAGTGTCGAACCTTTTCATGCTATTCTACACACATAAACCTTTCTAAGGACGTAATAAGTGTGTCAATCAGAGTCTGTATGCAAAATTTATGCCACTCAGAATTTGACCTTCTAGTTTTCACACCTATAGTTCGGGAGGATGTTTTTTCAGCCCCCATTATTCATGGAAAACGGGCTAGCCACATGTTTTTGATGTAAAAGACTCTATAAGAGTCTATATTGCAACTCTAGTTAAGAGTTGATATAGTCAAAATTAACCACTAGTAGGCTATCAGGTTGTGTTATAATCAGGCCACTAGAAGGAAGATGCATTCCATTCTTTTGAGAGAATTTTGTTCCATAGTTGAGAAAAGATATCCAGGAGAGATAGGAGGTAGAGCACATAGAGAGGATCTATGCACTGTAGCATCCCATGGGCCACAGACACTACTTCTTTGTACTTGCATCCATATTTCTAAACAGATAAAGAGAGCGAAGAGGCCTCACCTTCTAGTTGGGCTTTCTCTCGAAAGGGTTTCCTAAAGAGCATATTTTGTGTCTTATGTGTGTGTGAGATATTATTTTGTCTTTCTCTACTTTTCTACATAATTTATATTCACATGCATGCACTAATTACAGCTAAATATACATATCTTAAAGTTTAATAAAATTGTAATAGTGTAAAATTTTAGTATTTTAATATATTATTATCAGATCTGTTGTGACGAATTATCTAGTGGAATATCCACGTTAGTTTACAAATACGGTTAAGTTAAAGAGAATGAAGAGGGGTGAAAAATGTCCTCTAAAAATTGGGATATTTATGTGGTTGACTCTATTAAATAAGATTTCAACATGGTACAATGTAAAGAAGAGAACATGGTAGGGTATGTGTATATGTATACCATGCAAACAAAAAGGTGAATCTACCAAACATTTATTAATACATAATCCTTATTCAAAACAAGTGTGGAATGAAGCTAAAAACCTAATTAATAAAATGGAAAACAAGAATGGGATACTACTTTTAATTGTTCCATAAAAAATTACAAAGAGAAAAAAAGTAGTATAACACGAATCATTGTCTTATACATTTGCTTGGGAGTAGTAGTTAGTGAGAAATGAGATGATATTTTAGAACAAGAAAATACCACATGTACATGTAGATCATCAAATTAGTCGTGCATATGGAGGGATATGGAGTCCAACGAAGTTGAACAATCCCACAAAAAAAAAACCATGATATTAATAAATCTATGGCATGGGTTTGTTAATTGGATGTATCTCGGGTGGTTGGGAGAAATGGGGTTGTTATCCTCCCTACCCAGGTTCAATTCTCACATGGGACATGTTGAGCTCTTAATGAGTATACCCTTGTAATGGATTTGAGCCTTGTTGTCTGAGAGTCCATCAAGAACCAAAACATGTATGTTATTCATATGGAATATAAAGATATTTCTTCAAAGAAAGAAAAAATCCATGGCATGGAGTTACATTTATGAATATTTTCAAATAAATCTGAGTATTTGTTGGATGGTTTTCTGCCACATTTAAGTAAAAATCATTATATCTCATTAAAATCGATGATTGGAGAAGGGACAAACAAGAGAGCTAAAACTTGACTCTATGGATATGACTAAAAATTCCCAAGGAAAAAGATTGAACTATTTTTCAAATCCTTAGTGATTCAAAGATTATTATAGAATTAGATAATATGGAAATCTATTATGGGTATTTCTCATGGATAAAATAATATATATAATAACTAATTTAATTACATATTTTTCATCATGTTTATTATTAGAGAATTGAGCAAGGAAGTTGATATCTTTTCTAAAAAAACATTATAATTACAAGTAGGGATGCTAGAGTGCATTGTGTGTAATACGAGTGGACGTGAGGAGAATGTTGTTACCCTCCCAATCAAGTTAAAATCCCATTCTGTGACATGTTTTCTCTTAGTGAGTTAATTATTCATGAGGTATACATGATTTATTTATGAGTTATTGACATGGCCTTGTACCCTAAAAAGTCTAAAAATTTACCCTAAGTACCACTCTCGAAATGAATCTCTCTTCGCAAAATTTCATTTTTTATTTCTTTTTATAACTACTTTAGATAGATAAAAATAAAGCATGTAATATCATTGCTTCATCCCATGAAAAGAAGTGAAAATCAATTGAAAATGTTGTTACTCTCCCATTTAAGTTAAAATCCCATTTTGTGACATGTTTACTCTTAGTGAGTTAATTGTTCATGAGATATACATGATTTATTTATGAGTTATTGACATGGATTTGTAGCCTAAAAAATACAAGATTTATCGTCATTACCATTCTTGAAATGAATCTCTCTTCGCAAAAATCCCTTTCTCTTTATTTATTTTTATAACTACTTTATATAAATGAAAATAAAACATGTAATGACATGGTTTCATCCCACGAAAAAAAGTGAAAGTTGATTGAAAAAAGACTTATTTTGTCTTGTTTTATGAAATGCTAAGCCCAAATTTTATATTTTGTAGTTAACTTGTGTTTTTCTTATTAATATTCTTTGGAAAATAAATTCTTATAACAATAATAATAGTTGTTGTTCACATGAGTTCATTGTTTTTAAGGGGAATAAAATTAGGTCTTTTCTCTAAATAAACTTATAAAATTGAGGAAATATATTCTAACATAAATAAAACTTGAATATGATTAATACAGGAACTCTTTACACATGTGAATATGCATAGTGAAGAATTCCACAATATTTCTTCCCAAAAGCCAACCCACCTTCGAACGGATTGTGGAGATGAATACAAATGATAGAGAGGATTAATATGAAATTTTGTGAGGCTAGCTTAGCACTTGAGCTTCCATAATTTACTCATATGTAAGTTTAAAACAATAATATAAAATTAAATCAAATTAAAAATATTCACAAGAGGCAAACTAATCAAGGTGAGTGACACGTCCTTTTAGAAAGTGAAAATGTTGTTAAAGGTGTGATCATACATGTTATTCAACTTAGTAGGAATAGTGAAACACTTTGTTCAATTTTATTTCATACTCCAACTTATGCGATTCATAATGCATCCTCTAAAGTTTTTGTAATAAGGCAAGTAGTTCACCTCCATTCCACTTACCTTTGGTTATCAAAATTGTTCATAATTACATTTTATCTTTAACATTGTTAATATTTACTCATGACGTGTAGGCTAGTTGGTTTGGGGTTTACTCATGACGTGTAGGCTAGGTCTTAGGTCCAAACCTCATGAGGAGGAGTTGAGGATAAAAGATACTTTTGGTGGAATTAAATTATTCCAAGGAGCATCCAAGCTCCATCAAAATTTGCACAATCCCAGTGATAACATCCCCTTAGTGGGTAGATCATCCTTCCATGCAATAGATGTGTAACACCCTCCTCCCACATCTACACAAGTAACCAGTCAACAAGGGTAAACATGCGACGAGAGGCTACTATGATAATATTGAACCTCCTAGGTGACCTTAAGGAAGTGGAATCGACAAAAACACATCACACGGACATTGTACATCAACAATAACACCCCCAAAAGCCAACCCAAACATTCAGGCATCCTGCCCTTGGGTACCACTGAGATTTTGAACTCTTATACCTCTGAATGCATGCACAAGCATGCATGCATGTGTCTGAAAGGCTTTGGAAACATGCACAAGTCTGCATGCCTACGTCTAGGGACTATTTCCAACAGTGTTGTGCCAGAGTCTACAGAATTTAAGGCACTTTTCAAGAAAAAAATTCCAGTCACTGGCCAGAACTTGTTGTAACTTCCAGAATCTATTAAAGACATTATGACAAGGCTAATAATCCAAAAATTAACTCCATTACTAAGCCCGAACATCCCCAACTGGGACTGACCATTTTTCAAGCATGTCACAAATATGAAAGCTACAGGTTTAAATAACATATCTGAACATAAGGGTTTCGCACTTATCTGAGAATTGATAAGAATAATTGTTCCCTTACATCTTCAGCCAGAGTATCAACTATTAGGTCATATATAAATAGTTTATTCATTTACAAATGAAAAAATTAGAAGAGCCATACATCATCACTATCAAAATACATTCTCATAACCAACAAAATAACAAAAGAAATAATATGAATAAATAAGCCATAAAATCCTCATATAAATCAATACATTTACACATTAAATACAAGGGAATGAATTTCTCATTAATAAATATAGAAATCAACCAGGGATGGGACTGCCATGTTCCACCTAACCATAAATTTGATGAGCCAAATCTCTCTTCATCCAATCACCCCCATGCCATATTGTAAGCATGAATGTCAGACTCATAACCAACCAAAAAGAACCAAACAAGCATGAATGCTACCAGAGTTATCCACCTACACCATGATTAATTTTAGTGCCTCCTAGTCTCTCAGGATTTATCGTAATCCACAGATCGATCCAGGGATCGCTAGGCCCTACACTAAGACTCACTCTCCAGGCTTTACCGTGCATCCCATTTTGGGACTACTAGGCCCAACGGAGAGAAATCCACCTCTTGGCTTTACCATATATCTTTTCATTCACCAGAAAATATTCCTAGGCCCACCGAGGCACACAATCTTGGCTTTACCACAACCCACAGTCTAGTTTAGGGGTTACTAGGCCAGTTGCTTTACCGTGATCCATAGTATGGTCCAGGGACCACTAGGCCATGTGTTTTTCATTTCAGAGATACACCTCACTCAGCTTTGAATCCATTCGGAAATCCATCTCAACCAAAGTATGATAACCCATCTCATAAAAGCTATCCAAAAATTTCAAGGTTTGGCTAAAAACACTGTCACACCTAGAAAAAAACCATGCCATGATAAAAATGAACCACATGCAATACCATGCATGCTAGATCTAGTAAGGAAATCACACATGCAAATAAATACCTGCAAATAATCATGTTGTAGTTGCTTGATCCTACTCTTCCTTGCTTGTTCCTTCCTTCTTCTTGCCTTATTTTCCTTTCTTGATCCAATTCCCAAGTGCTCCAAGAAAACCCTAAGTATCCAAGGTATGAGAGAGAGAGAGCCATAAGTGTGAGAAAAAACTTGTCAAATGATCCTCATAAGCCTTTTTATCAATGAGGCCTATATTTTCTTCATTTTCCATTATTTTCCTTCATTTTCCTCCTCACACGCAACATGTGACCTTTCACCTCCCTTTTCTCCTAATTTCCATTATTTTCATAAATAAATGTGCCAAAATATTTTTTTCCTCTTTAATGCCTCATGCCTTCCCAAATAATTTTCCAATGCCTTTGCCAATTTCCTTTATTCATAATAAACCGAAGTGACACCCACCAGGATGTTTTTCCCAACATTAAGCTTGGAATACATGTCCCGTCAAACGTGATTATTATTTTTTCCTTTATTAACTTTTATCACATGGAATTTTCACCAGGGTTGTTAGAGAAGCCTCCCCCTTAGGGAACACTGTCCTTAGTGTTCAATGACACCTAAAACCAACAATATTTTTGAAATCAAATCATACTTCCCATGGAGCGTTATAACACAACTCATTGCAGTATTTATAATGAATAACTTACTCGAAAGCAAAACCCATCATGACAATCATACCATGTACTGGAGATTTATAACACAACTCATTACAGTATTTACAATAATATACACATATGCACATTTTCTCAACTATAAAATAAAAGGATACGATGCCTGCATCCACAACAAGGGAATCCAGAGTCTCACACCTTCACCCTCAAAGTAGTATCAGGATTTACTTCCTTCCCAGGAAGTCAAAAATCCACTGCCAAAGTCAAAGCTGCATCCAATGTCCAATGTTATAATCTTGTGCTATTGTACCCTCAATGAACAATTGTCAGCTCTTTGTTCCAAGGCACACTCCCAATGTGCATCTGATTCCGTTTGGAAATTCTAATGACCAAACAAATCCATCCTCGGCCTTCCCTTCTCTACTACACATTCCCTCGAGCAATCTGGTCACCACCTTTCGTGCAATCACACACACTTGAAATCCTGTTCATTTCCTGTCACAACAAGTCAAAATAGTTGTTCGATCAATCATCATGTATAAACTTATCACATATAGTTGGCTCAAAACACAACCATCATAGGTCAAAATCATGAATCACATGCAATCATCATAAACCATAATCATAAATCACATGTAACCATCATAAGTCAGAATCATAGATCACATGCATAATAGAATTGAAATAAAATATCGATACTTATCTTTCATCGGTCCTTAACTTTGCCTTTGTTCTTTCTATACACACACTAGATCGGTTGCCACACCCAACAAGCACCCAATGCCTTTTCTCCTCTTCAACCACGTACACATACACACAATGTATATCATAGGCATACAACCACATATGCCATACAACACCACATAATACATTCACCCACACTGAAATACAACACATACACCTACACCCAATGTACAATACAAAACAATGCATACACCTAAACTAGCATACAACACATACACCTACACTCAGTGTATAATACAACACAATGAATACACATGTCATTATACCACGACTACACCATGCACATACATAGCACCGCATGCCCGCAACACAACATGTACGACATTCAAACACTACCACATGCATACTAGTTCCATATGCACAACATGTACATAGTACCACCTGTACACAACACTACCTACACAACGTGTGAATGACATCACATGTACACGACACCACCTGCCCAATGTATACACTATGTGAAATTTACACCGCACCACCTATACAATGTGTACACAATACCACATGCACATAGCACCATATGTACAACATGTACACAATGCCACATGCACGAAATGTACCACCTGCACACAACACCACATGTACAACATGTACACAACACCACATGCACACATCGCCACATGTACAATCATGCACACAACACCATATTTTCATTACACCATACGTACAACACACACACAACACCATGTGTATATAGCACTGCATATACAACATGCACATGTCACCATACGTACACAACACTGCATATCCAACATGCGCACAATATGATATGTACACAACAATACATATCCAACACGTACATAGCACCATCTATACCTAGCACTTTGTATGCAATATACACACAACACCATGTATACAACATGCATACAACATCATATGTACACAATACTATATATGTTACATGTACACATCACCATAGGTACAATCACTGAATATACAACATACGCAACATATACACAATAGTAGTAGTACACATCCATATACCACACACTAACCCTACAAGGAACCTTGCTTCTAGTGTCTTTCCACTATCCATGTCTATCCTAGCATGTCATAGATCACACTATTTTCACTTCGTTGATGTAGCCCTCAACATTACCTATCCATAATACACGTAAGCATAGTACAAGAATATAATACCAATTCATGTCCACATGATACTGACCTCATATATTTGTCAGGGTTACTCTTCCCACTTGATTCCTCATAAGACCAAGAACCTCTTCATGCCATTCACTTGCATAAGCAATCATTCCTCCATAAGAATGATCCTTGAAAACCCTGTCATTTAGTGACATAGATACATAAATACGTGCATATATATAATCATTAGCATAAATCAATCATGATCCTGTCAGAAAACAACATACATGCACACATATAAACATTAGCATTTAAACAATCATGATCCATTATTTTCTTGTTACACACAAAATACATACATACATACATGTATACATATATAAACATCAACATAATCATGATCAAATCATAATTACTAGATATCATAGATTCAAGGTTAAGATAACTTCCTTTATATGTGCACAATGTGCACAACAATGATAACAACAGTTCTCGACATAGCCAAGGCATCTAACACCTCAAATCCATTTTCTTTACCTTTTATGTTGCATTTCTCATGTTTGTATTGTCATTGTACTTTTACCACAATGGACCCAACCAGTCCAACCGACTGTCATATTCTTTAGCTTCTGCTGCGCTTACTCATGCACCAAGCTTCATCCGTGCCTTTCATTACCTGTTGGGTACTACACATCTCTCCCCGAGCTCCATTAACTTTCCTCTTTCCCAACCAATTCCCAATACTCTCAAAACATAAAAGGCAAGAACAAGAACAAACAAGAAGAAGACCATGAAAAATAAGGCAATACGACACCGCAACAAAGTGGTATGGCCATACACTAGACATAAAAAAAGCCAAAAATCAAGTGCGATAACCACAAAATACCAAAAGCACAAGGCTGGAAACAAACACCATGACTCAATCCCCATGGGTCCCTAGTGCTTTCGAAGGAAATGTCAACCTGATCCTTCTCCAATATTTCATGGCATTCTCTTGTCATGAAATCCCCTGCATCATATTTCCATAACCACATAATTGTCAGTGCGTAAATAAATAGAAAAATATACCAGTTGTCTTACCTTGTTGTGCCAAACACATTGCCTTGTATCTGAACACATACATATATGATATCTCAGGGGACTCCAATCCCTTGACAAATCTAGCCATAACTAGAAACCAATTTTTATACTTGTCAAATACATGTTCATAAATATAGCACATATCCAAATGATTTTAGACAATATTATGGTTAAGAAGGCTTCCGGTATGTAAAGCACTCATTCATTTGGTAATTAAGGTTTCCAAACATAGCCAAAGGAATTCTTACCTGAATACTTTATTTGACCATTTACCTTATTGTTGTTATCACTCTAAAAATTCTTAAGTTGTGAGATTTTGATTTAAAGTCCAAGAACATTAGAAGTAACCACAGACCAAATTTTAAACCCTAGGATCTAGCCTTCCTAGGGTTCAAAGAGGGCTCTCTCTATAATATTTAACTTTGTTTTAATTATTTGATATTAGGCTAGTTATGATGTGCAGATTGGTTTTGGTTTTTGTTTGGTTTGGTGAGAAAAAATCACTTAATGAGATGGATAGTGATAGATTTGTTTGTCCATTGGGCAAAGAAGTAAAATGTCAAGTAGACAGAACTAAGATCAAGGTAAAAAAGTCAAATATTTTCAGGGCAAGATAGACAAGTCATTGAATATCTTGGAAGGCTAATTGGTGAAGTGGTTTAATCAGGATAAAGAGCAATCAATGCTTCTTTGATCCGAATAAGTAAGAAGAAGACAGGGGTCATTCGAAAGAGGGAGAAATTAAGGGTTCCCTACTATGGAAATCAATAGAAAACATAGAAATGATAACTAGTTAAAGACAAGGTGCTTTTAACAAATCCTGTAATAATATTCCTAGTTCATCATTCAAATTTAGAACACATATATGGATGCATGTAAAACATAAGAAGATAAACAATAACAATAGAAAGTACTTCACTTAAATGGCTCATCACATGAATATTGAAATATGATGCTAGATGATTTGATCCAGTCTGCTACTTAAATTTTCTACAAAAAGCCTTCAGGTACAAAAATATTGACTATAGAAATATTCAGCAATTTATTCCACAATAATACTTCAAAAGATGAAGTATATATACAAAAATGTTTACAAGATATCCTAGAATACCCATAGGAATTTTCGAAGGAAAATAAAATATCTTTTACAACAAAATAGTGACAGTTGCTTAACAACTTAGCAATTTGTCCTATTTATCCAAAAAAAAATAGAAGTGTTGTTTTGGACTGGGTGCAGCTAGCTGCTTTGCTGTCTCCAATGCTGGCAAAAGATCTTTTAATTTGTTTTGAAGTGTTATCTTCTCATATGATACTCTTTAATCACTTACACACTTTAAACTCTATTTTAACTGCCTTACTGATATAAATTTCTGTTTTTATTGTGTAAACTCAGCAAATTGTTTTTATCCTCTTATATGCAATTTGAATTTTTACAGTAAGTCAGTGAGTGACTCCCAAAATTCTTCATCGGGAATTTTTTTCCTTTTCAACTTCCTAAAGTTCTCATCTGCCTCTGTATATCTAGAAAATTTTGGTTTGATGACAAAGAGGTGTTTTATCTCATGCTGTAGATAAAACAAGTCTTCAAAACCGATGTAAAACCTTTGCTGTAGGAATTCCTTGTCCTTCTGTTTTATTCACATGCTCTTTTGCATGATCTCTTATCTTCTTGTTGTAGTCTTCTTGTGGCATAAGTTTATCATAAGGAACAAGGATGTTTGGCAAACCTCTTTGCCTCAATATCTCAAATTTAATCATAAATTTAGTTATGGCTATGTTCATGTTTTCACACTTTTCTTCTAGATGCTTCATCGAATTTCTCTTTGAAATTACTTTCTTATTTCAAGGATTGTCTCTGTTCTGTTAGTAATTTATATCTCCTCTAATTCTTGCTTGTTCTTACTGTTGAGAAATTTGATGATTTCTAGTGCTTGTTCAGGTTTGGCACCTAGTTCATCCTTTTTTTTCTGAATCTCCTCTTGAACTTCCTTTAGTAAATCCTTTTGCTCATAAATTACCTGTATTGATGGCCAAACATCATTGATGAATTCAATGATTTTAGTCCATAGTTGATTCTTCACATATGACATAGGTTCTTTCAAGGTTAAATCCATTTGTAGATTCTTCAATTCAACATTTAACCTGTTAGCCCTTTTTTCCTAAGTTTTAGCATTAATTTGGACTAGATTTTAGTTTCTTCCATATTTTTAATCATTTTCTTCAACCTATTGATTTCATTGGTTTGAAGTGACATTTCCTCCATGGCCTTAATAAGTTTACTGGCTTCATCAGACTATTGAGTTGTTGTGGTAGAAGATTCTGTAGCTGAGGTAGTAGAAGATGTCACTGGCACTGCTGTGGCCAGTGGTACTTTTGGTGCCAACACTTCTGCCAGAGTTGAAGGCACAGTTGTAGCTGCCATGGGAATTATTGTAGAAACTTCTTGTGCTTTTTCAGTTTCTCTTTCATGGGCAGGCTTGTCCATTTGGATTTCCAACTCTTTAATCTATGCTGTTAATTGTAAAATCAAGTTCATCATATCATATTTTTGGCTTGCCTCTTGCACAATTTCCTTGGCTTGTAGATGTTCTATTGGTGGAAGCTTGAGTTGTTTTCTAAGTGCTACAATATCAACATTCTTTTTGTTCAACAATTCTTCTGCAACTTTCACATTGGCGGGATAATATCCTACTTGAATAACCAATTCTTCTAAAGACTTAATTCTAAGGTCTTTAGCATATGAGGAAGCATTTTTAACCTTCATTTGATCTCTCATATTTATTATTGTATTCTGGAGCTTTTGGGCACTCATTTCCTTTGTATTAATGGTAGAATAAAGCATCTTAGGAGTTTGTCTGTGAAACTCAATTTGATCTAATGCATGGATACTTTCTATAGGCACTTCAAGGTCAAATTTTTTGTAATATGCCACTGTTTTGGGTGTCTTTACTATTGGTTGAAGTACTGACATAATCAACTTCTTGTTTGAATAATCAAAAGCGGATAGAAGTCTATTCTGGATCCCTGGTGTTTGTTCTAAATACTGAGAATAAATATCATTTTTTATTTCTTAATTATTGGCCTTTATCTGCTTATAATTCTCCCTGATGTCAATATCTTTATCCTTTGCTGGCTGTGAGGAGGATGCCTCCATACTCTGTTGCTTCTCTATTACCTGTGTGTTTGAAGTATCAGGATGCTCTTCATTTATAATCTCTGTGGCTTGCTCATTGTTTGTCTCTGGAACATCTGTATCTTCCACTTCTATGGTCTCTTTTTCTTTATCAACTGGATTGAGCTTAGGCTTTTTATTATATCTGAGTTTAAACCTAGTCTCTGTTGTTTTTTCAGTAGTGTAGGTACCTTCTTCCCTGATTCTCTTAGTAGCTTTATCTTCTTGATTTACAGTTTTCAAGGTGTGACTAGTATCACCCTGTTTAACTGCTTCAATCAAGGTATTTTCTAGACAATTTTTTTATGGGAGCAAAGCCATCAATACCATACAAATGTATTTTGTTCTAAATGTAAAGTTTCAATGCATACATTTTGTGTGTTTTTCACATTATGGAGATCAAAATATTGCTCCATCTATAGTATCCATGTTACAAGATCCTTTCCTTCAAACTTCCTCATATCCATTTTTGGAATATGGTGGTTCTTCCCGCCAAAATTAGAGCTTATGAAGTCACGATTAACATTTATTTTGTTATCATCATGAGTTTCCTCTACTATATTTTCACCATTAGGAAATATTTCTTGTATCAACTTTGTCAAACCTTCCATGTATGCTTTTAGATCATTCTTCATGTTTTCCATGTTGTCTTTCATTTTTTCATCGATCTTAGCTTCCATGTCATCCATCTTAGATTCCATGCCAGCTTCCATGCCATCTATCTTAGATTCCACGTCTTTCTTCAAACCATCCATATTATTCTTCAAAACTTCCATTTCATTTTTTGTTGCTTTGTGCAAGAGAAAAATTTGGTGCATTTGCTCTTGTAATTTTGATAGATCATGTTGCAATTATTCATCTTCATGAGTCATAGTAGAGCCTTTTGAAGGCTTAATGGGTGTTGAATTATTTTTATGGGTTTTTTTTTAGAACCCAATACTGATATCTATTCTACAATATGCCCTTGGAATCAATTCAAATTGATTCTTCAAACAAGACTTATGCAATTCGGAAACAAAATACACACCTTTTTCTTGCTTTTGAGGAGCTCGATATTGAAATTGGATTATCGCTGTGATTGCGGCTCTTCAATATCTGAAATTTGGCACTGAGGTAGCATTCTAAATTATCTTTCAAATGCCACAGGTCTGACTTGATTTGGATTCTCCAAGGCAAAGTTATGTCCTATCTCCCACAATGACCTAATTATGGACTAGTTCAATAGAGCGAACTTGTACGACTTGCCACGTGTCACTGTTTCGTCTTTTAGCTTTGAAATTGATAACAAAGATACTACAGTCCGTGTACTTGCGACCACTTTTTATGGCACTCCAATCCAATGCTCAGAGAGAGTTATGAATATTTTTCCACGATCACCTCTTTGAGATGAAATTCAGGAGCCTGAAAAAGCACTACCTTCCACAGATCATATCTCCGAAAATATTGCAAACCAATCTCTGAAATTTTGCGACGAATTTCCTCAGGATTTCAACTTCGCGCCCTAAAAATTTCAGATTCTGAACCTTCGTAGAAAAAAGGTTATAGCTCAAATTCCACGATGACCTATTTAGATTAAATTTAGGAGCCTGCAAAAAGACCTAACTTCCACAGATCATATCTCTGAAAATATTGCGAACCAAGCTCTGAAATTTTGTGACGATGTTCCTCAGGATTTCGGCTTCGCACCCTAAACATTTCAGCTTCTGAAACCTCGTAGAAAAAATTTATAGCGAAAATGCCACGATGACCTATTTGGAGCAGCGAAACCCTAGAATCCAAAGCTCTGATACCAAATGTTGTGAAGCCAGCTCCAAAAATAGAAGAAAAGAGATATCAACGCCTTAGAAATAAGCCACTTCGAGGGGGAAACCTACAATATATTACATGAATGAACAATTCTTCGATGATACAAATTACAAAACCTCCTTTCTATATATAGGAGTCCATGGGGCCACAATGTAATCCTAGCCGACCTAACAATAATAATTTAAGGGCACAATAATAACAATATGGGGGTTACAGGGGTACAATAATAACAATAAGGGGGTGACACTAACAACAATAAGGGACTATACTAGTAATATAGGGACCTAACACTTTGTGAGTGCTTCTATGGATAAGGGAACTGTATTGGGATCTAGTTTGAGCTGAAGCATTAGGTTAATAGACTCTGCAGTAATGGTAAACAATATTTCTTTATTATAATTAACCATGGATCTTTGTTCAGGTGAATAATAGGATTGACATAGCCTGATGACTTATGGACATTGATGAGTGATTGGAACTACATACTTGAGTAGATTTGACTCCCAAATTTGTACTTCATATGCTTGATCTAATGATTTTTCAAGACTCCAACAGTGGAGTTCTAAAAGATTAAATTCTATCACTAGATCAGCTATCTTGTAATCCACATCAGCTAAAGGTGTGTGATCAATATCTGCAACAGGAGGTTGTAGAGGGTTTACAACAATAGTGGTTTTGGAAGTCATTGTTGGGTTTGATTTTGACATTTTTAGACCTCATGGATGCTTGAAACTCTATATTTTGGATTTTTGTACCCTTCTGTGAGTGTAAACTATTTACAGAAGGTAGTTATGGATTTAACAAATGTTTCTTGAATAGTAATAGGCAGAAACTGGTTTTCTTTGGATTTTAAACCTGTCAATTTGGTTACAAACTGATCTTTAAACTCTTACAGGTTCAACAAATGATGAAACAAGGGTTTCTTTGGATAAACTGGACTAAAAATGGTTCAAATCAGGCACAGAAAGATTGGCTTTATTTGCAAAGGGTTTCTGGATAAATTAGATGTATTTTTAAGGTTTGCAAAGGCTAAATATATTCAATTTTGCTTTAAAAACCAGATTTAGTGTCAAGACTGGGGTTTTATTAGAGTTTTTATAGCGAATTCATTTTTTGCAGATAAAATAGGTATTTTTGTGGGTAAATAGACTTCAGAAATTTCAATTTCTCAGAAAAAAACTATTTTTCAAATGATAGGAAGGTTTGCTTTTCTTCAAAGAATATCTGTTTGTGCAGGTATTTGGTCTTTTAATGGTTTCTGAGGCATCAGAAAGGCTCCATGATGGTTGTAGAAGCCTTTTGGAAGTCGATTGGATGCTTTCAGTGTTCTTAGCAGAAAATTCAATGGCTTTCTGGTTCTTTGAGCGTGAAAATGGTGTACAGGGCTTGATTTTTCAGTCGGGAAAGCTTAAACACAGACATAGAATATAGAAAGGGTTTATCTATATGCATATGGATTTTTATAGTGTTTTTAGGTTAAACAGGATAAAGCATTGAATGGCGGTCATATCAAAGCGGAGGGTGGTTTTGCCACGTGAAGGAGAAAACCAGAAGTGGTTATTGCACAGGCTTAGGGCGATAAGCAGTTTCTTTGGATCGAATGCGATCCGGTAGTAAGGTGCTGCGTGGAGGAGAGATAAAGGCACAAAACTACCCATTTCGAAAATTTTGAAATGATTAACGTTCACACTTTTAGATTTGCAATATCGTGTTTGGGTTGTCAGATTTGGTAATATGTGTGCGAACGATGGAGATCCGTTGATGGATTTGTTTGCTATGTGGGGCATGGGGCCCGAGAATTCATACATGGCCGGAATTCATACATGTGTGGTACCATGCTCTGATACCACTCTGTAATACCCTCCTCCCACATCTACCCAAGTAATTGGCCAACTAGGGTAAAAATGCGACGAGAGGCTACTATGATGAGATTCAACCTCCTGGGTGACCTTAAGGAAGTGGAATTGATGTAAACACATCACACAAACATTATACATCAACAATAACACCCCCATGAGCCAACCCAATAATTTAGCCATCCTGCGCTTGGGTACCACTGAGCTTTTGAGCTCTTAGACCTTTGGATGCATGCACAAACCTGCATTCCTGCATCTAGGAGGCTCTGGACGCATGCACAAGCCTGCATGCCTATGTCCAGGGACTATTTCCAGTAGTGTTGTGCCAGAGTCTATAGAATTTAAGGAAATTTTCAAGCACATAATTCTGGTCACTGCCTAGAACTTATTGTAACTTTTAGAATCCATTAAACACATTATCACAAGGCTAATAAGCTAAAAATAAACTCTAGGACTAAGCCTAACCATCCCCAACTGAGACTGGCATTTTTTCAAACATGTCACAAATATGAAAGCTACAGGTTTAAATAACATATATGAACATAGGGCTTTCATACTTATCTGAGAATCACTAAGAATCATTGTTCCCTTACATCATTAGCTGTAGTATCATCTATTAGGTCATAAATACATTGTTTATTCATTAACAAATTAAAACATGAGAAGAGTCATACATCATCAGTGTCAACATATATACGCTTATATATGTTGAGGTATATAAGCATATATATAAATGATACTCCACTAGATAAACTCGACCCTATGATTTGAGATTTGGGCTATTGAATTTGTCAATCCATTTCCCAAAGGGGCCAAAAGGATGGGCACAAAATATATTATTACTTCATTGGAATACTTAACAAAGTGGGCAGAAGTTGAAACAATTGAATCTTGTACAAAAGAAGTAGCATCCAAATTTATTTATGAAAATATAGCAACAATATTTGGATTCCCCCGAACTATAATTATCAATATAGGAACACACTTTGTCAATGTTACAATTAAAATATTGCTATAAAAATTTATGAGCAAGAGTGTCATGTGTGTTAAAGTACAACAATGATAGAGCTAAAAAAGAGCGGCTTCAACAACTTCATTGACTAGAAGAAGATAGATTACCTACACTCCACCAACAACAAGTGCACAAGAATCAACAAAAAGTTTGGAAAAACATGAATTTACAAACAAAGGATTTAAAAGTAGGAGATCTGGCACTCTTTTATGATAGTCTAATAAAGGGGAATCCAAGAAAATTGGTAATTACATGGCTTGGCCCCTTTGTAGTAGAATATATAAGATCTTCAGCTGCAATGCAGCTGGAAACATGGTAAGGACACTTACTTGAATCAATAATAAATGGTTCCCAATAGAAAAAATATATCACTTGATGACTTCAACATGATCATTGATGAAAACCTCTTTGAGGTGCCAATGAGCATGGGTTAGGTTGAAAACCACATTATGGTAGTCTAGCATGTTGACCATATGTATAATAATTTAATATTAAGTTCAATGATTAAGATAAGTTAATTGGAATTATTGCGCCGAGAGGTGCTTACTTTTTCTAATGTCGGCCAAAGCATTAACCTAATCTTGAATTTTATATAACTTGAATATTTGGATTAGATATAAATTTTTTAAATTATTAATGGGCTGAGATTAACTATTAAAATACAACTATGTATTATTTATATAATTTGAATGGATAGTAAATTATCTCAACCATTTAATAATTTCTTTATCATATACGTGAATTTGAATGGATCATAAATTTACCTTTAACAAAAAAATTACCACATTGAATTTCCAAATTAAGTAAAATTTTAGACATCTTTACTCTTTACTAAAGTCAATACCATTTCCTAAATAAAAGGAAAAGAGTTAATTCAACACAAAAAATCAAAATCCAAAATCTTTTAATATTTCTTTTAATTAAATATTTGTAAAATGAATCTTTAAAAAGAAAACCCATATTTACGCTGTAAAGCGTTCTTATTTGAAAACAACTTTGCTAAATAAGTACGTGTACCATTATGCACCTTTGATTTGAATGTTAGACGATTCAAACCATCTCAACCCTAGGATTAAATTCTGTTATTTTAATCAGTTATACTTCTCCGATGGCTGCCGGCTCATTTTCTTCTTCTGAAAAACCTGCAGTCAAGGCGCTTGGATTTCTTTTCCGACCTTTGAAAACTGATTTTGTTCCACCTTTATGGGTTTACAGTTGTTTTCTCGTGACAACTACGATGGAAATGTTTTATTCGTTGTGCTTTTCTTTTTCCGGAGGAACTCGTGCCTAATTCTTGAAAATTGTCGGCGTTTCGCAGTGCGGTTCTTCGCTCTGGCTTCTAGCTCTGTGATCCAATCATGACGTTGTGATGAGATTTCAGATACCGGGAAGGATTTTTCCTGAAAATCTCACGGTTTTTGAGGAGCCGGCTCATTTTCTTCTTCTGAAAAACCTGCAGTCAAGGCGCTTGGATTTCTTTTCCGGCCTTTGAAAACTGATTTTGTTCCTGCTAGCAGTTTACAGATCTGTTTCTCAGCGGTAACTCTGATCGTGTTTTATTCGTTATGCTTTTCTTTTTCCAGAGGAACTCGTGCCTAATTCTTGAAAATTGCCGGCGTTTCGCAGTGCGGTTCTTCGCTCTGGCTTCTAGCTCTGTGATCCAATCATGACGTTGTGATGAGATTTCAGATACCAGGAAGGATTTTTCCTGAAAATTTCACGGTTTTTGAGGAGCATTCAATGTGAAGTTTGAGGCAGCGGTTCGCGGATTGTTTCTTGCCTCCTTCCGCAAGATTTTCGGTGAGTTTTGAAATTAATCATGACAATGCGTGAAATTCAACGCAGGCCAGCGTAATTCTCTTTTGAAATCTTGTGTCCTGCTGTAAATTAAGGCGTATTTGACCGTGCTTTGGCTGTTTTTTCAACATTTTAGTATTTAATTTCATAAATGTGTGCTCTGCTGTTTTTGCAGGCTCGTGCTTTGCGGTTTATGCAATGCGTTTATGGTGACATTTACGATTATCTGCTCGGTGCTACCTTGTTAGTGGATCATAGCCGTATCGTGGAGATATTTGAGACTTGGCGCTTGGATTTCTTTTCCGGCCTTTGAAAACTGATTTTGTTCCTGCTAGTAGTTTACAGATCTGTTTCTCAGCGGTAACTCTGATCGTGTTTTATTCGTTATGCTTTTCTTTTTCCAGAGGAACTCGTGCCTAATTCTTGAAAATTGCCGGCGTTTCGCAGTGCGGTTCTTCGCTCTGGCTTCCAGCTCTGTGATCCAATCATGACGTTGTGATGAGATTTCAGATACCGGGAAGGATTTTTCCTGAAAATTTCACGGTTTTTGAGGAGCGTTCAATGTGAAGTTTGAGGCAGCGGTTCACGGATTGTTTCTTGCCTCCTTCCGCAAGATTTTCGGTGAGTTTTGAAATTAACCGGTTCGTTTTGCTTTCTAGGTAAAGTTTTCGATAAGCATTGCAGTTTACACGATTATTTGTTGAAATTGTGGGAAACTTTACGGATAATTGTATTATCTTGCGTTTTACGAAAAAAATACGATATAGTTTACGGTTCAGTCTATTACTTTGCGGTTTATGCAATGCGTTTATGGTGACATTTACGATTATCTGCTCGGCGCTACCTTGTTAGTGGATCATAGCCGTATCGTGGAGATATTTGAGACTTGTACAGGTAAGTTGATTACGAGCTTGATCCGTTCTTAATTTGGAAGAATTCTGGCAGAGCACTGAATTCAAACCGTTATAATCATGACAATGTGTGAAATTCAACGCAGGCCAGCGTAATTCGCTTTTGAAATCTTGTGTCCTGCTGTAAATTAAGGCGTATTTGACCGTGCTTTGTGTTGGAGATACGGCAGCGGAAATATAAAACTAATGACACACAGAGCACACAGCATTCAAAACACAGATAAAGACAGCAACTTTTTAACGTGGTTCACCCAACCAATCTGGGCTACGTCCACACAACATAGGCATCGGCAATCTTTATTATCAAACAGGAGATTACAAACTCTCACACACTCAAACCATCCGTATGGATACCTGTTATATAGCAAAGAGAATCTAACTGCCTCATAAATCCTCTCACATCAAATTTAGGATGCATTAACTCTCTCCCAACAACCTGGAGCTAATCTAGCAACAAATTCCTATTGTTGTCACACACTAAGATTTTTGCCTATTTTATTTAAAACAGAAAATCTCAACAATCTCCACCTTGACAACAATTAGCATGATGCCCTGTTTGTTTATTATTTTATCTTTTCTGCAAGCCAAGAGAAGCCAAACACCAACGCAGCTTCTCCAACAAAACTGGTTTCGTGAACATGTCTGCACAGTTTTCCTTTGTATGCACCTTTTCAAGAGAGACTC